>JARYGA010035911.1:0-24331 GCA_030545235.1 Helianthus tuberosus | reverse complement strand
GACGTATGTCAATATGTTTAGTTCTACTGTGCTTTACGGGATTGTTTGTGATTGAAATAGTGGCATTATTATCTATCATAATAGGAGTACGAGTGAAATCCAAACCGTAATCGCGCATCTACTGTTGAATCCAGAGGACCTGAGAGCAACAGCTACCCGCAGTAATATATTCAGCTTCACACGTAGATGTAGACACACAGGATTGCTTCTTGCATTGCCAAGACACGATCCTGCCTCCCAAGAACTGACAACCACCTGTTGTAGACTTCCTGTTTGATTTGCATCCTCCAAAGTCTGAATCAGTGTAAGCAACAAACCTCAAATCACTATCAGCTGGATACCACAACCCAAGTTTAGGTTTCCCCTTCAAGTAACGAAGAATACGCTTCACTGCTTTCATGTGTGACTCTTTTGGATTCGCCTGATATCTGGCACACAAGCATACGGCAAACATGATGTCAGGTCTTGAAGCAGTCAAGTACATTAGAGAACCAATCATCGCCCTGTATTGAGTAGGATCAACATCTTCAGTGCTTTCATGATCTGGGCCAAGATTGTGATTTTCGCAAATGGGTGTGTTGAAAGTAGAGCAATCATTCATTTTGAACCGATCCAAAATGTCATACACATACTTCGTTTGATGAATAAACATCCCATCCTCCTTCTGTTCAACTTGTAATCCCAGAAAATAAGATAGCTCACCCATAGCGCTCATTTCAAACTTGCTCTTCATCACCTGTTCAAACTCCTTACACATGTTCACATCAGATGACCCAAAGATGATGTCATCCACGTATACCTGTACCAGCAGAAAATCTTCCTTCTTCCTCTTTATGAACAGTGTACTGTCTATCTGACCCCTTTCAAAACCATTCTTGAGCAGATGTGTAGACAGTGTCTCGTACCATGCCCTGGGAGCTTGATGTAACCCATACAAAGCCTTATCAAGTTTGTAAACTCGATCTGGATAGTCTGGATCAACGAACCCATCTGGTTGTGAGACATACACCACTTCTTGGACTTTACCATAAAGAAATGCACTCTTCACGTCTAGTTGGTAAACTTTAAAGCCCTTGAATGAAGCGAAAGCTAGAAACAACCGAATTGCCTCCAACCTTGCCACCGGTGCAAACACCTCATTGTAATCTATCCCTTCTTGCTGATTAAAACCTTTGACAACCAACCGAGCCTTGTTGCGCGTTACAATCCCTCTTTCATCCTTCTTGCACCTAAATACCCATTTAGTGCCAATTTCTCTTTCACCTTTAGGAAGGTCCACTAACTCCCATACCTTCAACTTCGCAAACTGGGCCAATTCTTCTTGCATAGCTTCAACCCATGAATTGTCTTTAAGAGCCATATGAATGTTCTTCGGCTCCTCTTGGGAAATAAAGAAACTGTACAAGCATTCATTTACTATCCCAGTCTTCTCAATCGAAACAAATAACCCAGAATTTGCTGCTATGCTTCTTCTCGTCTGAACACCTACAGTAGGATCTCCAAGTATCATGTCAACTGGATGATCTCTATTTGCTCGTGTAGAAGCAACTGCATTAACTTCAAGATTATCACCCAGGTTTGATCCAACCTCCCCCTGAATATTCTGATTTGCAAACGGATTAACAAACTCCTCCCCCTGAATAGGTTCAGAGTCACTATCGCTTGAATCAGGATTAGTAGCACCATGGGAAGTTTCCGGAGCATCTGACATATCAACATTCGATCTAGGCATAAACTCACCTTCATCGTCTTCACCAATCACTGTTTGAATCAGCTGAGAATCATCTGCATCAGAAACCTCAGGAATGTTAAATGATTTAAACACACTTTCATAATCATATAATATAGCAGGACCACTCGTTGATTGTTGAGGTTTGTAGGAAGTAATTTCCACATTAAAAACAACCTCAATTTTACCAGTTTTGAGATTAAAAACCCTTTTATTCGGTGTGCCAGGCACGTAACCTAGAAAGTAGCCTTCGTCAGCCACCTCACCGAATTTTTGTTTATCTTTGTTTCGCACAATGGTGCAGGGTAATCCAAATGGTTCAAAGCCTGTTAAGTTTGGTTTTTCGTTAAACATAAGTTCATGACAAGTTTTGTTAAAACGTTTAACGGTTAAAACTTTGTTTAAGACGTAGCAAGCTGTATTCACAACTTCTCCTCAGAAAAGAACTGGTAGCTTTGAATCTGAAAGCATAGTCCTAGCGGCTTCAATCAACGTCCTGTTTTTCCTCTCAGCGACTCCATTCTGTTGAGGAGTATAAGGAGCAGAATATTGATGTTCTATTCCCTTTCGAAGACAGTAGAGATCCAGAATCCGATTCTTGAACTCTGTGCCATTATCACTCCTTATCCTCTTGATCCTTGCATCATGGACGTTTTCCAATTTTGTAAAAAGATCTATCAACTTCTCTGCTGTGTCATCTTTTGTACCTAAAAAGAAAACCCATGAATAACGTTAGTAATCATCAGTGACAACCAGACAGTAGTACTTTCCACCTATGCTCCTCACGTTCACTGGACCGAATAAATCCATGTGAAGTAATTCATAAGGGGCATTAATGGAATTTACTGTTTTAGACTTATGAGGTTTCTTGTGTTGTTTTCCCTTTTGACATGGAAGACATTTATCTTCCACTTGAAACCTCAGCAATGGAACCCCTTTCACTAGCTCATTTTTAATGATGTAATTCATTTTTCGATAGTGAATATGGGCCATGCGTCTGTGCCACAACATCGATTCAGCTTCAGATGCGTTTGACAGTAAACACGCCACCGCAGCAGTTGGATCCTTGGCACCCATGTCCATGACATAAGTATCATTTTTCCTTGGTGCACGCATTACTATCCAATCTTCCGGAATGACCAAACCCGGTTTCAACACCAATGCCTCAGTTTTGGTAAAATGGACCGAGTGACCCTTGTCGCAGACTTGTGACACGCTCATCAGATTGTGTTTAAGCTGCTCAACATAGTTCACTTCGTCCAACGTGATCTTCCCATTCGTCACTTTTCCTCGTCCAGTAATCCTACCACCTTTAGCACCAGCAAAATTTACATGTCCACCATCATATTCTTCAAATTCAGAAAACAACCTCGCATCCCCCGTCATGTGCCTGGAGCAGCCACTATCAACATACCATAAGTTGATAATCCTCCTTAGCAGCTCCTGCACGCACCAACCAAAAGATTAGTTAGATTGGGGGACCCAAGCCTTAATGGTCTTGGGTCTTCCAGATTCATCAACTACAGGAACATCCATCCAGTATCCATCACTCCTAGCTGGAGTCTTGGATCTTTGGCCTGTTGATGGAAATGGGGCATGATTTCCATAAGGTCTCTGGTCCTGAGGGTACCTATTTTTGTTTGGACTATGTGACCTTTGAAAATTTTGATTATGATTCCAAGAACCTTGATTGTAATTTCTAAAGCCATTGTTATAAACAGTTCGACCACCATTATTTTGGTATCGATTTTGATATTGACCTTGACTTCTGAAATTATTTGAATTTTGATTATTCATTCTTGGTGAGTTACTTCTAGGTCTTTCATATCTGCCTGATGTAGATTCAGGCTGAAATCTTGGTTGATTTCTTTGAAAACGAGGAACTTGTGGAGTTCCTTTTTCAGCCTTATCTACACCACCAGCAACACCCGGTTGTTGCTTTGGAGCAGATTTCTTTGGAGAACTTGAGACTTTCTCCTCATTATCACCTTGCTTCTCAGGTGATTTCCCTCTTTGTTTCTCACTAACTTGTGCTTCAACCTTTTTGTTAGGACAGCAGCTAGCTACATGTCCCTTTGTGTGACATTTGAAGCACGATTTCTTTTTCGAAGACTTCTCAGCTGAAGCCTTTGAACTAGATTCTGGTGTTGATGATGATGCCTTAGAAGGATTTGGTTCAGTTTGCTTAGTTTCAAGATCTTCTATGTTCTTATTTTTTGCAAACTTTAAATTTGATTCGTTTTCAATAACAGCTGTTTCGTTTTTCATGTCACTTCCTTGAACAAAATTTACCTTTTTAACAAAAGCTGCATTTTTATTCGTAGGATTTGAGTTTTTCTTTTTCAAAACAGGTTTGCTGTTATTTTCCTTCTTAGCATCATTATCTTCAGACACATCACCTTGACTAGATGTGAAACTACTTGGTGATGTTGACAGGAAGTCTGTGAACTCATCTTCATCAGGTAAGAAAGAATAGTCATGACTGAGAGGAGGTGGGACTTCATTGAAGCCCTTGAATCCCACGCTGCTCTTGTCATTACTCTTCTTTAACCCACCCATCATGTGTTTCATAACAAAAGTAGAATCCCTGAATTGACCTAATTTCTTTTCAAGTTCAACAATTTTGAGTTGTGCATCGGACAACTCTTTGCATTTTTCAGAAATCTCTTTTGTTTTCTCAGCCATCATGTCATGAGCTAAGTCTATGACTTGAAGTTTTTCGTTTAGTTTGCTGGTTAAAACTTCAATTTCAGCCTCATAGCCTTTTATCTTTTTCAAATATGATGACTCGTTTCTTTTAGCAAAGAAATTTGATTCTTTTACGTTAGATATTTCGCTCACCAGACTTTTGTTTTGAGTTGACAACCTGTCAACTTCACCCTGTAATTCACGACACTTTAAACAAACAGAAGTAGCAGAGTTACTTACCTCTCCTGTCGATTTGTCTGAATTGGCCATAAGAGCAGCAAGTTGAGCTTCCATTCTTTTGATGATCTCATCTTTAGCTTCGTCTTCCCTTTCATGCTCAGACTTTGGCTTTTCTTTTTCAGCTTCTGTTGTCTGATCAGCATTCTTTTCCTCAGCTTCATTTTCCTTCTTAACCTCAACATCATCCACTGCAGTTTCACCATCATCAACGGGTACAATCTCTGCCATGAATGCTTGAGTGACATTCTCATCATTTTCCAAGTGAATACTCCAGTCGTATGATCCTTCTCGAGCAGTAGAGATCAATGCCCTTGAGTTAGAGTTGTTGGAAGCATTCCTGTTGTTTGAATTCTGACTCGACGTCTCTTGCTTTTGTTTTTGACATTCTCTAGCGAAATGTCCATAACTTTGACAGTTAAAGCACCTTACTTTGGTCTTGTCAAAACCAACAGTTTTCCCCACAAACTTCCTTCCAGTTCTGTTCATGAACCTCTTCACACGTCTGGTAATCATGGCCATTTGCCATTGCAAATCCATATCTTCAAGATCATCAGGGTCAATCTGATCGTAATCTTCATCTAAAACGGCAGGATCAGATATCTTCCCCTGAATGTAGTTTTCATAGGAAGCAACAAATGAAGCGAGTAGAGCAAGATGTTCTTCAGCTGACTTAACACTCATAGGCATTGACTTTGCACTACTACTTTGCTTAGCAGCTGATGTTCTCTTGACTCCTGTTGATCCTCCTGAAGCAGCTACAAAACATACATCACCATCCTCATTCACTGCAACCTGCTCATTATCACATGAAAGAAATGCAGTAGCAGAGTCGCTAGAAGCATCATGAGACAAAGAATATGTAAGCCCATTGTAAATCCCTGGATCTTGAACCTGATCATATCCAGTGTCCTTCTTCTTCATGTTAAGCTCATAAGCTCTTAGCTTTCCTACTACTTCTTCTAGCTCCTTTGTGTCATAATCTGCTTCACCTTTGATCATGAGAGTGTAGATATCCCATTTAGCAGGTAGAGCATCCAGCAGCTTGTCATTTTTCTCTATGTCAGTGTAGCAATCTATATCATAATTGTCCAATTCTGACATCAGATGGTAGTATCGAGTGATGACGTCCACAAGTGACTCATTTTTCATATATTTGAACACAGCAAACTGCTTCTTCAATAGATCAACTTTGTTCTTCTTCACATCAGAGTTTCCCTCATATCTCTTCTCTAGTGCATCCCACATTTCCTTTGAATTAGTGTACTTCTTAAAGGTATGTTTGATGCCATCAGGTAAAGACATTTTAATGGCAGCCAAAGCTCTCTTTTCAGCCTCATACATTTTCTTTTGTTCGGCTTCCATATCAACATAAGCAGTTATACGTTGTCTACCCTCAAACTCATGAGTTGGGTTCACATACCCATCGTCTATGCATATCCACATACGAGTGTCCTGGTATTCAACAAAGGATTGAAACCTATCCTTCCATGTCAAGTAGTTCTCCACCTTCATCATCTTAGGTGGTTTGTTTGTTGTGCCTGCCTCATGTTCCATCCTTAAAAGTTCGTTCAATTTAGACATGTTCGACATTTTAACTTAATCAGACTGGTAAAACCGTACAATTTTAATCTGAAACCTGTTTTTACTAAGTTATACCGTTAATCCGAAACCTGTTTTTTGTTTTTTTTTTTTACCCTAAAAATCCAAGGATCCCAACGGTGCAAACAGTTTCCTTTGAAGAGTTACGGATAATTTTCTAAACACGAATCTGTGAAATTTTTCTTACGCAAGCCTAGAAAAATTCCACCCCTTCCGAAATGGTCAGAAAAGGTCCGAAATGGTTATGTTCATCCGAAATGAACACCCTTTTGTCCGAAATGGTCCGAAATGAGTTAAACTGATCCGTAATCACCACTTGTTTATCCGAAATGGATAAAGTTGATCCGAAATGAGACTTCTTAATCCGTAATGAACTATCTGGTCCGAAATGTAACTGAAACTGATCCGTAATGGAGTTGTCTGATCCGAAATCAGGTCTATCTGGTCTGAAATCAACTGTTTTAATCCGAAATGCAAGTCTGATGATCCGTAATGCTTGTTTCTGGTCCGATATTGATGCTTTTTCAACCTAGACAAAGGCTCTGATACCAATTGTAGGTCCCTTGAGCCGTATGGATCGTAACAGAATCGTCTATCCAACCTAGAGTGCGGAATCCTCTAGATCAGATTTCACAGAAAACAAGTAGAACAAGAATCACTTTAAACCTGATCTTTATTGATTATCTTCAAACAATTACAATCAATCAAGATCCTAATTCGTCCAAGCCTTTATCTTTCACGAATTCCCTTAAAAGTGATTAGATGATTGGAAGATCAACCTAAACCCTAATGCTAAGCTTTGTTTATATAGGACAAAGCTTTGCACATGGGCTAGGTCATGGGCTAGGCCCATTTCGCCTACCATCCCCCTATGTGGGTTTGGTTTGGCCCAATCACTCTTAATTTAACTATTACAAAGCTAAACCCGCTAACTGTTTATCGTTTTACTAATTACAAGATATCCAAAGACCAAATCTAAGCTGTTGTCACAAATATGCACCAACATGACATAAAACTGTTGAACAATGTTTCATTTTTATTTTGATCCACCTGTGGATTAGTTTCAACTATTTGTGATACTTGATATTACAATATTATTTGGTTGAAATGAATCTATCTTTAGCTTCCGCTGTGCATTTAAATATTGTGTTGTTTGACTATAATGGTATCAACTACGTCACGATACTCCCCTACCGGGCCCACCGGTAAAACATGGAAATATCGGGGTGTGACAGGTTGGTATCAGAGCCAACACTGAGTGAATTAAACACTAGCCTTTTGTGTTTAATCTCAGTTACACAATTGCACATTCCTAAAATTTTCGAGTCTAGACAAGAACTTAGGAATAATCTAAATTGCTTTAATTTTAACTTTGTCCTTTATATTTCTTTGTTGTATCATTCATTATTTTAACAGGAAATATGCCGCCAAGATTCCGAAGAGGAGGACGAGGCAAGGGGCCAATCCACGCCCCCAACGATCACGAGGCCGAGCCTTCACACCGGCGAACTCCTTCTACTACTATGAGTGCCGATCTGCAAAGAAACTGGAGGGCCCATGTGGAGCCCGCTAGACGATCTGTCTCGCATAGCTCAACGCCTCCTTATCACCATTCCTTTGGGCCGCACTCAGAAAATGAGCCCGAAGACTCCCGCCATTCCTTTTTGCCTTTGCAGCGATCCGTTTCGCACCGTTCCTTTGGCGACCCCACTCCTGTCTTTCAGGGCCGGTTCAACCCGGCAAACCATATTCAGGAACCAGTTGGTTTTAACCCATTGGGACCAGAGGACCACTTCTCAGGAGACCATGCAATGGGCATGGACGAGGACACGGATCCCGTCGAGCCTGCAACCGGAACCCCCAACCATCCCATCGAGATTTCAGATGGTTCATCCTTCCACGGATCACCCTACCATGGTCCAGACAGTTATCAAGCGAGGTTCAACCAGTATGAGTGGTATTTTACACCCTCTCATAACCCACAACAACAACAGCAGCAGGATCCCTCCGAGGATTCGTGTTTCGTGGAAGTCACGCCACCGCCTCCACCACTGCCAGTTCATCAAGCACCTCCAGAACCACCAAGGCATAGGAGAACAGGTGCACGAATATCCGCGCGAGGAGGGGATTTTCACTTTAGTACTCCCCATCACTTAAGTGGCAGTCACTATCCGCCATTGCATGAAGACCCACAAATGGGTGGGCCCTCAAACCCAATTCCAGAGGTGAATTCTTCACCAGTTGCACCACCGCCGCCACCATTGGGCTTTGATAACCCGATTCCTACATACGCCGGTTCAACGGCGTACAATCCGTTTGAGTAGCCGGCTCACACTCATTATAACTATGCTGAAGCCGACCCGTACCTTGTAGCGGCAAACTACAATGCCCTTCATCCTGAAGGACCATATGGAGCCCCTTGGGGAGTAGGATATTCAGCTCATGGGTATCAAATACCGGCTCGACCTCCGATTCGGCAGCAGTCGCAGCCACCACAATTTTCCCCACCGGAACAGGAGGAAATCCTCCAAAGACTAAGTCGGGTGGAACATGAATTTCAAGAAGAACGTAGGAACAATAGAGGATTTCTCAAGGGCCTAGCAAGCTTGTTAAAAGGAAAGAAGAAGAGGGATCATTGAATTCCTATATGTATTGTTGTATTTACTTATTTCAATCAAGTCCCTGCGTGGACATTTATCTATGTACTTAGTCCCTGCGTGGACTTGTCTTTCCTTAGTCCCTGTGAGGACTTGTCTTTTAGTCCCTGTGAGGACATCTAGCTTAGTAATCAGTCCCTGCAAGGACTTGTATTATCAACTAGCCCCTGCGTGGGCAAGTTGTTTCTGTTAAAAGTCCCGTTAGGGCAATGTGTAATCCTTGTGATATTTAATGGAATGTTAAGCTTAAGAATTTCATTTTTCATTATATGCATAAATATATGAAATAAATAAATTAAAAATCATTCCTTTTAGAAATAATCTGCCTATTAAATATTTAATAAAAGTCTTAAAGGTATACCCTAGCCTGCATGTCATTATAAGACTTGGCCAAGATGGTAAGACCTGTTTAAAAGATTCGAATCCCTGTTAACATCTGAAAACATGTTAACGCTCCTGGCAGACGTGATTCGTTAAAATCACACACGTCATTCTTATATTAGGATTCTTCAAAAGATTCCTATCCTAACCTGATGATCTATAAATCATGGGTTTAAATCATCAATTAAGATGATCATATGTTAACCATCCATTGGTGGTGTAGTGCCTACGGGCCATACTCATTGTCGTATAAGACAAAAGACAGTAGTAGTCTACGACTCCATGTCAGAAAAAGGAAAAGAAATATGTTCAAACCTTAAAGCCTTGATTCTCTGAAATCATGGCTTATGATTTAAAAATGTCCCTGTGACTAGGCCTTTTGTGCCACTAATAATACTGTTATTGTTTTATAATTAGGATAAGTTATAATAAAAATTTTAAATAAATATGATTAACAAATTAACCAAATATGGTCTATGTTTACCATGGTTAATGAATTGCCATAAAAGACAATTCCTTAATAAACTCCCAAATAAATTATTGTCAATATCTTGTATAACAGTTCGAACTACATGGCTGACTCAGATGAGATCAACAGTCACCCAAGGGAGGATCATGATAATACCCGAATTAACAAAGCGGGTGCAGAGCTCCAAGCGTTAATTGACAATGCTGTTACAAAAGCCTTGGATAGGCAGTATAGTGAGTCGAGCGGTACTCGAAGCAGGACCCAATCAGTACCCCACTCCAAGCCTAAGACTCATTCAGAGGCTCACAGCAAGCCACCCTCTAAGAAGGACGAGCCAAAGAAAGATGATGAACGACACTCATCAAACCAAAGGAGTGTTCCCTCTCAAAGGACCATGCTGAACCAAGGACCCCGTGATTAGGGTTGCTCCTATAAGTATTTTGTTTCATGCAAACCCAGGGATTTCACTGGGGAAAAGGAGCTATAGACTGCATAACTTGGTTGGATGAGATGGACACTGTGGTTGATATCAGTGGTTGTGCTGATAAGGACGTGGTAAAGTTCGTATCTCAGTCGTTCAAAGGTGAGGCACTAGCCTGGTGGAGATCTTTGATCCAAGCTACAGGGAAAATCCCATTGTACAATCTGACATGGGATCAGTTTATGGCGTTGATTAAAGAAAACTACTGCCCTCAGCATGAGGTAGAAAAGATTGAATCTGATTTCTTATCCTTGGTTATGAAGAACCTGGACTGCCAAGCCTACCTTACCAGCTTCAATACAATGTCAAGGTTGGTTCCTTACCTTGTAACGCCGGAACCCAAGAGGATAGCTCGATTCATCGGGGGTTTAGCCCCAGAGATTAAGGCAAGTGTAAAAGCCTCTCGGCCAGCTACATTCAGGTCTGCAGCTTATATATCCTTGTCCCTCACACTGGATGCGGTCAGGCAGAGATTGCTGAGGTACACAGATGCCGAGAAAAGGAAGCGTGATGATAACAATTCATGACGGTCAGACAAGAAGCACAGGGGAAACAATGACCACAAGAAAGGTTCTGGATATAAGAAAGATGGTCAGCAGTCCGGTGATAAACCCAAATGTAAAATCTGTAAGAAGCACCATTTCGGGAAGTGCAGACTTAAGTCGAAATCCCAGTCACAGCCAAGGGCATGTGGGATCTGCAAGTCTTCTGAGCACAAGACCTTGGACTGTAAGAAAATCAAGGATGCTACGTGCTACAGCTGCAACGAAAAAGGGCACATCAAATCCAATTGCCCAAAGATCGCTAAGAAAGCTGAGGAAGGGAAAAAGACCAATGCAAGGGTCTTCCGCATGGATGCAAAGGAAGATGTTCAGGACGATAACGTGATCACAGGTACCTTCCTCATAAATGATGTCTATGCAAGAGTACTTTTTTATTCAGGAGCTGATAAATCATTTGTAGATAATAAGTTTTGTAAGTTGCTGAATTTACCTGTTAAAACCTTAAGAGTGAAATATGAGGTGGAGTTAGCAGATGGCACCTTAGAAACCGCCTCAACCGTACTAAATGGATGTTTCATATCCATTAGGAACCACTCTTTTCCGTTGTCCCTACTTCCTTTGAAGTTAGCCAGTTTCGACATAGTTTTAGGCATGGACTGGTTATCTCATAACCAGGCCCAGATTGTCTGCAATAAGAAGCAAGTGGTGATCAAGACTCCGTCTGGTGAATCACTTACCATTCAGGGAGATACCCTGATGCACTAGCCGCATTCATGGATCTCATGAATCGTGTTTGCAAACCCTACTTGGATAAATTTGTCATCGTCTTCATCGATGATATTCTTATTTACTCAAAGAACCAAGCTGACCATGAGAAGCACCTCCATTGCATTCTGAAAGTGCTTCATCGAGAAAAGCTATATGCCAAATTCTCTAAATGTGAATTTTGGCTTCGTGAAGTCCAATTTCTTGGACATGTGGTTAGCGAACGCGGAATCCAAGTAGATCCCGCTAAGGTTGAAGCTGTCATGAATTGACAAGAGCCGAAGACGCCCACAGAAATTCGTAGTTTCTTGGGATTAGCAGGATACTACAAGCGCTTTATTGAAAATTTTTCGAGAATTGCTGCACCCCTAACTTCTTTGACTAGGAAGAAAATAAAGTTCGATTGGGGTCCTAAGCAGCAAGAATCCTTCGATATTCTCAAGCAAAAGTTAAGCAATGCTCCTGTGTTGACATTGCCTGATGGAATAGAAGAGTTTGTGGTATATTGTGATGCATCACACACCGGGATGGGATGTGTGCTTATGCAGAAAGGCAAAGTTATTGCCTATGTTTCACGTCAGTTAAAGGTGCATGAGAAGAATTACACCACCCATGACTTGGAGTTGGGTGCCGTTGTATTTGCACTGAAGCTCTGGAGGCACTATTTATATGGTATCAAGTGTGTGATTTATTCTGATCACAAAAGCCTCCAGCACCTATTTAACCAAAAGGATTTAAACATGAGGCAGCGCCGATGGATGGAGACGTTGAATGATTATGATTGTGAAATCCGATACCATCCTGGCAAGGCGAATGTAGTCGCTGATGCCTTAAGTCGGAAGGAAAGAGTGAAGCCTATAAGAATCAATGCCAAGAGCATTGAGATAAAGAATAGTTTGAATGAAAGGTTGTTAGCTGCGCAGAAGGAAGCTGTGCTGGAAGCTAACTATCCTAATGAAAAGCTTGGAGTAACTGAAGAACAGTTATCCTATGGCAAGGACGAAATCCTAAGGTTAAATGGACGAATATGGGTTCCAGTTTATGGAGGACTTCGGGATGTTATCCTCCAGGAAGCCCATAGTTCTAAATACTTCGTTCATCCTGGAGCTGATAAGATGTACCAGGATTTGAGGGCAAACTACTGGTGGATAGGTTTGAAGAAATCTGTAGCCACTTATGTGGCCAAATGTTTGACATGCGCACAAGTTAAAGCCGAACATCAAAAGCCGTCAGGTTTGCTACAACAGCCTGAACTTCCCATGTGGAAGTGGGAAATGGTGACAATGGATTTCATAACCAAGTTTCCAAAAACAAAGAAAGGAAATGATACTATATGGGTGATCGTAGATAGACTGACTAAGTCTGTACATTTCCTACCCATTAAGGAGACCTATAGCTCCGACATGTTAGCCCAATTATACGTAGACAAGATTGTATCTCTGCATGGCGTACCAGTGTTAATTATCTCTGACAGAGATACTAGATACACGTCACATTTCTGGAAAAGTTTCCAACAATCTTTGGGCACACGCTTAAATTTCAGTACGGCTTACCACCCTCAGACGGATGGGCAGAGTGAGTGTACAATCCAAACATTGGAAGACATGCATCGTGCATGTGTGATTAACTTAGGTGGTAGTTGGGATAACTACCTTCCATTAATCGAGTTCTCGTATAACAATAGCTATCATACAAGCATTAAGGTTGCGCCTTTCGAGGCCTTGTACGGTAGAAAATGCAGAACGCCCGTTTGTTGGGCGGAAGTTGGAGATGTCCAACTGTCACGACCTGACATAGTCTTTGAAACGACGGACAAGATTTTCCAGATTCGTGACCGCCTGAAAGCTGCCAGGGATAGGCAGAAAAGCTACGCAGATTTAAAGCGTAAACCTCTGAAATTCGAGGTAGGTGACAAAGTGTTGCTTAAAGTATCACCCTGGAAGGGAGTGATGCGATTTGGTAAGAAAGGCAAGTTAAGCCCCAGATACATAGGGCCATTCGAGATCATCGAATGTGTCGGATCAGTGGCGTATAAGATAAATTTGCCTGAAGAGCTCAGTAGTATTCATAACGTATCCCACATCTGTCTGAAGAAATGTCTAGCTGATGAATCACTAGTCATACCACATACAGATGTGCACATCGATGAGAGCTTGAAATTTGTGGAAAAACCTGTGTCGATTGAGGATCAACAGGTTAAGAAGCTTCGAAGGAAGCATGTGCCAATTGTAAAGGTAAAATGGGATGCCCATAGAGGTCCCGAGTACACGTGGGAGGTAGAGTCCACAATGAAAGCGAAATACCCTCATTTATTTTAGTAAATCTCGAGGTCAAGATTTCTTTTAAGGGGGTGAGGACGTGACACCTCGAAATTTCATGTCCAATATTATATCGACACGTGTCATGGGCTTAAAACGTGTAAAGGATTTATTAGAAGGACTAAGGATGACAAACAAAGAAACTATGTGAATATAAGGGTTTAAAATGTCAACAATGGATAAATATACTTTACAATAACCCTACATGATGTTTATACCCTTAAACGAATGAATCATGGATCATACGAAGCTAATTGTGAATGAAAGTGAGAGATTACAAACTACAGGGGTTAAATGTGTCAACATGTTTAAAGTATACCTCTGAGTGACCTTTTAACAAACCCGGAGCTTTGTAATGATTAATTATGCTCACTAGAAGGCATGATAAAAATTTCACCAAGTTTCGTTATCGTATGAGGAAGCTATGACAAAGTTCGTATACGAGGGGTTAAAAGCGTCAACATGTTAATACCTACCTCTGAGCGACCAATGTATAAATCCCAACTCTTAACCTGTGTTATAAACATCTATTAAGAATCCAAGTTTAGTTAATGCTATCAATGATTGACCCAAATTGTAAAGAATGGGATCCTATGAGGATGTGCACGACAATCTTCGTTTATGGCCCTTCAAAAAAATCCAAGTCAACTTTAGAACATGGCAAGGTGGTCTTAACTGTTCAAGACATGATAAAGAGGCCCTCAACTGATAATTCAAGCCCCAAAATCATAATACCTAAGTTTCCCTTTGAAAGCTTGAAAGGTTAAAAGTTTTTTCCTTCTGGTAAAGGCTTACGGACCGTAAAGGTCTTGCCTTACGGTCCGTAAGGCATCCCCAGTAACAGAAAATTGAACAGGGCCTGTTATGAACGAGTAACCGACTTAAATAGATATTTTTCACTTCCATGTGCAACACAAACTAGTTCTTAGGCACTAGGGACACTTGTAATTGATCAGGGATCAATCCTAGAGTTGTTTGTCATGATCACAAGCAATCAAAGGCACTATATAAAGGCCTCATTGTTGCAACTTTGATCATTCATTCCAAACTCAACTTCTGATCATTTCTGGAGCTCAAGGCCTTTTCCCAAGCATCACTAGTCGTGCATAGGACCTTGGTAAGTTTCCTTAACCTTCCTTAATTGAGTTTTACTTAGTTATTTAGCTTAAAGTCAAACCGTCGTAATTAAGGTTTGACTTATCGATTAATCACTAATGGTCCAGTGATTAGTCAGACTTCAGGTAGTTATAAGTTGGTAATTATGTGGGCAATAAACCCTTAAAAGGGCACCCTCTGATTCCCGCTCTAACTAGATCATTTGTCGGGTCAAAGTTTGTATTAAAAAGTCAACATAAACTTAATTTGCGAATTAACGCATAATTAACAATGTAGAAGGCGTGCAACCTATTTTATCACTCATATAACTTGTTAATTAGTATAAGAACTGCTCTAAGCTTGTTTGATCCGACAATTTTCTGTTTAGGCTCGGTTCGGAACCGAAAGTCGCAAAACTTTGACTCTTGCTTTGACTTCAGTTCTGACCCGATTTAGATGGGTTTAGAAATGCCTTAGAGCTTCCTTAGGACCAGGTTACATGTTGGTATAACCCTCTGTGATTGGTTCGTTGATTGCTCGATTCGTTTACACGTTTCCGTTAATTGCCTAATGTTGACCATAATGCCCTTTTTGCTATAAAACGAGAATTTTGGAAATGTGAGAGGACAATAATCTTTGTTTCTGATTTATAAACATGTCCCTAAATTTTCACATCAGTTGGAGGTCTATATTAGGAGTTATGCTCAATGGCGTAATTAGAACGCTTTTTATTAATTAAACGGCGTCATTAGCATAAAGCCTATCTAAACCCAATTTTTGACACCAAAACTTTTACCCACTGATGTAATATAATATTTTGGGATTTTTGAATATTTTTAATTATTTTTAATCTGATCATAACCTAAGGTTATTGCCTTGATTCGATTATTACCGAATATAACCTTTTGCTTATAAAATGAGTTTTACTTAGCCAATTGATAACAAATCTTTGGCCACTGATTTTATATGATAAATGAAGTATCATGAACTTTATAATCTGATCAGAAAACTCAGATTTCCTGTTACACCCGGAAATCACTTAAAACGGCTTTTTACGCGTATTAAACACATAGTATAGGTTTAAAACCATTTTGTCGTATAAGACTTATCACCAACTGATATAACCTGTTAAATTAAGTTGTTTTACTGATTATTTCAGACCCGAGTCTCAGAATTATAATTAATCTCTTTTATAATATTTAAAATGACCAAAATACCCCTCGGGGCTTAAATTGAGATTAAACTCGTTTTGGGCATAATGGAAGGTATCCTACTGATATCACAACATATTTAAGGTATATTAACTTAGGAAACCTGTATATGACTCTTATGGTTACACGTTATGCTTCTTGCGCGTTAGGTTCGGCTTATGTAACTAGTTTGCATAAATTAGCCGAAACGGGTCAAACCTTATCGTTTTTATCTCAAAATCCAGAAAGTGTTTAGATTACCCATATGATACAAGTCTTCAAACTTGTCGGGTCTAAATCACATTCTATTCCAGTCTTCGCTTAATCGTGCGTTTGAACCGTATCTTCCTTTAAAACTAACCGGTCTAAGTTTAGGCTTAATTAAAGACCTGTTAGGATTCTAATAGGTTATTATAAACCTTCGTTCCAGAATTGGAGACCCGGTAAAAGCTACACGCACTTGCTAGTTGTGATTGATACTTGCAAAGGTAAATACTTTTAACTTATTTTCCCTATACGGGCTTGGGGTATGGTATATAAAATACCGCTTGGTCGGGCATTGAATCTTTAATCGAATAGAAGTTAATTCATTGAGATGTCTCGTTTGGAAATGTTTTGTTTGCTTAAAGCCTTTGGGGGGTTAATGACCATGTCCCGGATATCCTTGGCCTCATTTTACGAAATGGCCACGACCTAAGCACGGGGTGTAGGCGTACACCCGTCAGTGCCTAAATTAACAATGTGGTGTGTCTATTGATCTTTAACCCGGTCTACGGATCGGGCTACTAAACGCATAAGGAACATGTAATTCTTTTACAAGATTATATTCAAATAATTATCCCAAGTTATAAAAAGTTTGTACCACGTGCATTCAAATCAATTTTATTAAACCTTTTTAAAATGAGTCAGTTGATTGTATTTACCAGTGTAAACTGACGTATTTTCCCAAAAAGGTTAAGTGCAGGTACTACTCGTAATAGGCTGGTTTTCTCCTAGCATTCACAATAAGCCTCGCAAGCTTGGATGACATAAAACTGTTGAACAATGTTTCATTTTTATTTTGATCCACCTGTGGATTAGTTTCAACTATTTGTGATACTTGATATTACAATATTATTTGGTTGAAATGAATCTATCTTTAGCTTCCGCTGTGCATTTAAATATTGTGTTGTTTGACTATAATGGTATCAACTACGTCACGATACTCCCCTACCGGGCCCACCGGTAAAACATGGAAATATCGGGGTTTCATTAGACTATAATGGTATCAACTACGTCAAGGCACTTTCCAGCACTTAAACTATCACTTAGAAAGACAGCTTTGTGATCCTTACTTTCCTACACACTATACTAGTGTCATACTTGGTTTCTGGCCCATTTTATGTCTCAATACACTGTCTGTCTATGTGTTGAGTTCTGTCAGCATTTTCCTGATTTTTCTGATAACTGTGCTAACTGTACTTAATGCATCATTTGAGGCAATAAGGCTTTCATGCAATATTAGTATGACATTAAACAATGTATGATGCACATGTATGTATATGACAGTAATCAGAAAACAATAAATTGTAATTCAACACAGTCATTAAGCACTAATTATGGTTTAATAGTTGTATGGATACCTGAATTTTTGACAGTTGTCACATCAACATGCGTGAGTTTGGATTTTTGAGTAATAACGTGCGTGATTTTAAAATGAACGTGCGTAATTACCTGTCGTACGTGACGTACGTTAAGCCGTAATGCACGTTAACCTTCCCCTCTCTCTCTCTCTCTCTATATATATATATATGTATATATATAGGGAGCCGCTAGAATGAGAACCACGAGAACCGCGCCCCGCGGGTGGCCGTTGACCACGAAATTTTTTTTACACCTAGATCCGTATATTTTAAGACCGGGTGTAAATTTTGGGTTCAAACGGCGCGCCCGAGGGGGTAGTTTTTTACGCCCAAAGTTTGGTTAAAAAAAATTAAAAAAATTAAAAAAACCCAAACTTTGGGCGTAAAAAACTACCCCCTCGGGCGCGCCGTTTGAACCCAAAATTTACACCCGGTCTTAAAATATACGGATCTAGGTGTAAAAAAAATTTCGTGGTCAACGACCACCCGCGGGGCGCGGTTCTCGTGGTTCTCATAACTCGTGGTAGTTCTCATTCTAGCGGCCTCCTATATATATATATATATATATAGGGAATGACCCACTAAAAAGTGGATTTTGCATAAGTAGCCTAAGAAGGATTGTGATGATAACATGTGGCACTCCTAATAAGTAGGAATGAAGGGCATTTTGGTCTTTATAAATATGAGTAAAAATGACATGTGGCACCTCTTTTGTTTTTTAAAAATACAACAAAAAAATCTAGTACAAAAAAATATAGCACAAAAAATCTAGTACACAAAAATATAGCACGAAAAAATTCAGCAAAAAAATGTAGTACAAAAAAATCAAGCACAAAAAATTGAGAAAAAAATTTTAGACAAAAATTCAGCACAAAAAAATTTAGCACAAAAATATAGTACAAAAATCGAGCACAAAAAATGTTATACAACATAGAAATACAGCACATTTTAGTGAGTTTTTTTAGTCTTCATATTTTATATAGCAATATGGTACTCAAATTAAAGATAAAAAGACGCTCGATTTTACGGTGAAATTTTATGAAAAAATAATGTCGTATAAAAAAGTTATGAACGTTTAAAAAATGGGGTGGAATATGCATGTGCATTGCTTGTGGAGAGAGAAAGCCCATAAATATGATTTTCCCAAGATGCCCTTACACTCCTATTTTCTCCTACACTTTCATCTTAACCATTAATTTGAAAAATGAATAATTAAGATTATTTATTGAGGCAAAATAAATTTTTTATTTGATCTTACGTATATATATATATCTCATTTTAATGGACCCTGTATATTATATATTAAATAAAATATTATGCCATATTGTTGTTTCATCTTCTTCCTCTGATCAAACAGAAAGAAACCCCAAACTAAACATGAACCCACCCACTGTTACACTCAACATGCTTGGCAAAGGTTTTTAGTTTTTATTTCATTTGAAAGCAGGCTATGTATGTCACCTCCTTCGTTAATAAAAATTCGACATCACTATTATAGTGTTCTCATAACTCCATTGTAGTATGCTATGATTATTTGAAAAGTGTCAAAGATTTTTAGTGGGATTGATAGAGAATATGAAGGAGAGAAAAGGGTATACCGAACCGAACAATAAGCCGCGAGTTTCCGAGTGTGCTCCGGAGGCGCCTTCAAGTTCCGGCGAGCTGCGAATCTTTCCAACGTCGTCTTCAGGTTGCATCGATGTGCGGGTTCTTCTCTGGCGAGGATGCTTCTTGAAACAGAGAGAGAGTGGGAGGTAGAGGATGGTGTGTAATCAGTGGCGGATCCAGGGTCGGATTCCACTGGGTTCCTTTTGGTAGTTTTTCACTAATTTTTATTATTTTTTCCCAAATCATACAAGGTTTACACTAATT
Source organism: Helianthus tuberosus (assembly GCA_030545235.1). Taxonomy (NCBI): domain Eukaryota; kingdom Viridiplantae; phylum Streptophyta; class Magnoliopsida; order Asterales; family Asteraceae; genus Helianthus; species Helianthus tuberosus. The sequence continues at coordinate 4,722 of JARYGA010035911.1, read as the reverse complement.
TTTTCTATTTTCTTCGAATCGAATGGGTTCCTGGGAACCCATGGAACCATGCTAAATCCGCCCCTGTGTGTAATGGTGTTCGAAACAGTGCTATATATATAATTCCGTTCACGTGTATTTTAGAAAGATTGATAATTTCCGAAATCGCTAAAGGTGTCGGTCGAGTGTATTTTGTTGAACAAGGAGACTAGGTTCTTGATTGAGCATGAAATGGAAACACGCGTAATATGGGATTCGATTAATCAGGAAGTTCGTACAAAAGGAAAGGCAATCAACGAAATAGAAGGATAAAGTCGGTGTTCTCGCTGTCAACTTTGGCGGCAAATTTGTGAAGGATATCAAGAAGCGGCGGAGTGGTTTGTTGTGCGCTGAACTGGGTGAGAGACTCGTGTTCGATCCCGGGCTCTGCCCTCTTTTTACTTCTTTTTTATTCTTAATAGGTTTCAAATATTGCACAAAGGCCCCTTAAGTTTAAGGATTTAATTAACTAGGTAAGTTATATTATTTAAAAAAAAAACTAACTTCACAACAAAACTAACTAGCTTAACTTGAATTACCTTAAACTAATTTTAAAAACTTAACGAGACTAACTAGATTATTTTTATAAGAATAAAACTTTTATTTGTAAATTTAATTAATTAAACCAATAAATAATTAACCATATTGATAATTATATTAAAAATTAGAAAAAAAAATCTTTCGACGGTTATTTAATTTGCGAAAAATTTTCGAGGTACAAGGTTTAGGATCCGAATTTCAAAACGGGTCGGATTTTGGGAACCTATTTTGACGGATGTTACAGAGATAAACGAGAAGGTTTGGAGTTTTAAATAAAACGATTTCGGAGACAATGGCCAACTACGTGTGTTTACACATAAACAAGAGTGGAAGTTAGTTTAAAAGCAAGGAAGAATTTTAGGATTCGAACGTTTAAACCGATTGATTTTAAATGAGGTTTGTATAAAAGACAAAGGATAACGGGGAATAATGGAGGTATGAGAGTCAACGATTGATCTAATAAACGAATGGGAGTATAAGGATGTTATGTGTATTGGACAAACGAAAGTGGTGTGTTAAGAATGAAGTCTCGTCGTTGATAATCAGATATAATGCGTTTGTGAGTTGTTAAAGTTTGTATTAGGTCTAAAAGGTCTGCATAACATTGAATTTCTCATGGCACGTTTTACGAAAGTTTGGTAACATGGTGAAAACACTTATATATAGGAAGTACCAGCGGCGTATCCACCATGTTTTGACCACGTTACGTCCGTTTCGTTATTCGCGTCATGTTATGTTCCGTGTCTTACCATACATAGTAGTACACTCTATGGTCCTCATACGCTTGTCACTATAATCCCGTGTGCACCCGTGATTGTATTGATCGTCGCATGATCTGCATAGCTTGTACTAGTTGTGTATGAATCATGGTATACATAATTTGAAAATAAGAATTAGTACGTATAAGATTGTATATTTACGTTTTAGTATGTATGAGACCAACGTAAGCAAATCCCTCGGGTTTCGCTCGCATACAGGTACGAATATATGAATTATGAGTATGAATAAAAGTATGAGCATAAGTATAAGTTTAAGTATGAATATGCATGTGAGTATAAGTATAAACATAAAACGTATGAATATGAATATGAGTTAAGTATAAGCATAAAACGTATTGTTATGAATATGAGTATGAGTGTAAGTACGAATAATAATGATTGCGTATATAGTATTAATTGAAACATAACAAATTTAAGCATATAAAACGATCAAAAGATTGAGCATGAAAAAAAAAAACGAATGATATAAATGAAATTGTCGCGAGATATCGACTAAAATGTGTACGATGATATGGGAATTTTAGTTTGTGCATGTAAAAAGAATATAAGGTACTTACTGGTTATGCGTGACGTATTTTGTAAAGAACGGAAATGCTACTTTTGTTTTAGAAGAATTTACGTAAGTTGAAAATTGTCAGTTCCTATGAAGTTTTCTTGCCCACATGTTTTGAAATTTACATGACGTATTGTTCGGTGTATGAAAAAGGTTTTGAAAATAATAAGTTTGCATCCTCTGATAGGATCTTGCATTAAAATAAGAATGTTGAAATTTAGAAGTTCTCGTGAAAACGTTGATCCTTAAAAGGAATTTTAGCAAAATGAACTTAAGGATTGTTGAAAAGAGCTTTAGCAAAATGATTTGTTGATTTTGAAAAGTATTTTAATAAAACGATCTTATAATATTTATAAGATCTTACAAGTATGTGAGAAAGTTCGGTTGATTTCCGATTAGGAATGAAAGTCTTTAGTATGATGATACAATTGTGAGTGTGTCTTAGTGATTAGGTTGAGTATGAAATTTATGGGCAAGAGATTCATTGGACCGATTAAGTTGATAGGTAGCATTTCGTAAAGTTTTGAAATTCGGGTAGTAAAATGTTTTAAGGTATGATTGAGAATTTTGTGTATGTGATTTACGTGAAATGGATTATGGGATAAGGAATACGTTTAATAAAACAATAAATTTTGAAATTTGCATAATTAGGGATTTTGACAAACGATAAACGATTTCGATATAAAAACTTGATCGTGTTTGGATAATAACGTCTTTTTGAAGGAAATTTTTGTTAACGATCACCTAGGTAAGGGAATCACCCCTAACCTGTTGGTGAGGTCATTTTAAGAAATTAAAGGAGCGGAGTTAATCGTCAAGGTGGGGAAATCACTCATATTTCGATGACATGTCTCAATTTTGGGATTTCGAGAATGTAAATCTAGTTGGTGACGTTTTTGAAATCATGCATGTGAATAACGTATAAATGTATGAAAAGATTTAGTATAATGCGTGTGTGAGAAAATAATCTCAAAAATAAATTTGAATTTGAAAAGATTGCATCGCATAAGATTGATAATAGTAAGACATAGGTTTGATTAAAACTTGGATTGTTCCAAAACAGAACGTTCACTAAACCAAAGTGGTCGAAAATTCTTTTGAATTTGAGAAACATGTTTTGGCTTAATAGGTGAAATAGTATCGCCGATATTTCGGTTAACGGTATTTACCCTTCCAGTTACTACAAGTTCCAAATCAATCGAAAATTCGAGACTTGGCGGGATTTTTGAAAATCAAGGAGTGGGACTAGTCGACAAGATGCGGGTTTCACCCCTAACTTGACGATTTCGTACCCTAAATGTGGTTGGTACTCGTCGGGTCAAAATTTAATTTCAATACTTTGACAAGGGTCCACTAGAATTTGAAATGGAAACTCTCCATCAAGGTGAGGATTTCACTCCTAACTTGATTGTGAATTTGTGTAAAGAGAATATGTGGATTGAGAGTCGTTCACCAAATTGTGGGTTTCACGACTATTTTGGTGAAGTCGTCTCGTTTGTATAATACGAGTGTTTTCGAGTTTAGTATAATCGAGTAAAATGCCTAAAGAAAGGCGTATGTTAAGGAATAATAAAACAAGTATGAACACATAAGAAAACATTTCAAGAATAGCACATAAAGATAAAAGTGGCATATGAATCAAGTATGGTAAAAAATGGTGCTTAACTATATAGACTAGGTCAAAAGCATAGCAATTTTCCTAATTTCCTATAGTTATGGCTCTGATACCAAACTGTCACACCCCAACCGATGGCGAAAACATCAGAGTGAGACGAAATAGATTGCTCGAGACATCATAACACTAATATTTGCAACAAGTATTTAAATAATGAATTTTATTCCATTTCTAAAGAGTCAATTACAAAAATTTAAACCAAATACAACAACATGAATAAAGGAAATACAATACAATAAATGTACAAAATTTAAACTGTCAAGATTCCATGCATCATCAACATCATTGTTAAACCTGCAACAAGTTTTAAAAGCATAATTCAATACAAAAGTATTGGCGAGTATACAAGTTTGGTGTGGTAGTATATAAGTATAAAAATGATAAGGAACAATCCACATGACAAACCTAGTTATCAAGATTAACGTATAAACTGGCTTGCGATTTACAAGTCAACCCTCTGTATTATATGTATTTTATATATTTCATATATTATATTATAAATCTAGTCCAACAATATAATAAGGTTTATCATAGAAGTCATGCATAGAGGTAGGAGGATAAATCTTCCATTTTAAAACCTCTTTTGTATATCCACCAATGCACAAGTTACCATAAGACAACAAGGATGGTCATGAATGGATTAATACGGAAATGAAATATACACACTAATTAAGATGAAAACATCAAGTGAGGTGTGGGTTGTAAGTAGGATAGCCCAAGCTTTCCAAATAATCACACATACACAAGTCCAATTCTTGTTCAACACTTATGGGTTAAAACCCTTTTGAAAATATAAAGTTTAGAGGATTAAAACCTCTAAATTTGTATGTTACAACCTTGTTTTTAAGCACACTTAATCATAGTCTTGATTAGTGGCATAAGGACATAGGAATGTATGAAGAAAACATAAGTTTTCTTCCAAAACAAAAAGATTAAAATGAGCATAATTATAGGTGCACTTTTGTAACGGCCCAAAAACGGGTTTGGTAATTTAGAACCCAGTTGATATAAAGAAATGAGTTTTAGTCTCTTATATAATCAAAAATAAAACTTGAGGGACCAAAACCGTTAAGTGGGAAACATGGGTTTTATAAACTAAAAATAAAACACCACACACACACATGTGTGTATCGATGTCCAGGAGGAAGAAAGAGGGT
>JARYGA010035910.1:0-55588 GCA_030545235.1 Helianthus tuberosus | reverse complement strand
CTTGTATTTATGTTAGATTTTGATGTCTTTTTGCTTCTTTTGTTAATTTGAGCTCATTTAATCCTGAAAATACAAAAGGAAGACAAAAGCACACTTTTTCCAACATTAGTACTAAAAAAGGGTTAGTTTTATGCCTCATTTGATGAAATTTATATGTTACATTTTGAACACATCAAATACCCCCACACTTGAATCTTTGCTTGTCCTCAAGCAAAACTCTTTAATATGTGGCTATTTACACTCCCAAATGGAATGGGTAGAAAAGAAGGTTTTGGGCTTGTCATAGAGTGTCGGGATTTCCAAGATTCTTTATTTAATTTTATTTTTATTTATTTACAATCCTATTCGTCATGATTTATTTAAAACTTTTCATAAGATAAATTACTTATTAGGGCATAACATGCCTTTGTAAAATTCTATTTATATACAAGTTCACATACCTCACGGGGATCACTCAACACTCGGCCGAAAATGTATTTTTGTGGATCACTCGAGAGCGGCATGGAACTTACTCCTACCATAGGCTTGCCAAGCAATCAATCCTCCTCCTTTTTAACTTATATACCTTTGTAAATATCAAGAGGACTTTGTGGGTGAAGGGTTAGGCTTGGGTTAAAGGTAGGTGGTTGGGTTGGTGGTTAGTGGTTAGTATAAAAAAGGCGAAAAGCGTAACAAGTTTCGGTTTTCGTAAGACTTTCTATTTTTGTAACTTTTCTTTTGATGAAGCTATTTATTCAAACAAAGTTATTTTTGATGAACTTGTTTGTTTATTTTCTTTTGCTTCATCATCAACACAATTTTTTTTTTTTTTTGAAAAGTCATACGAAAAATCGAACTTGTTACTAAAACAAAGGGGTAAAAATGAAAAAGGTTTTGGTGGGTAAAAATGGTGTTTGGTTTGGGTTAAGAAATGAAAAGGTTTAGGCTCAAAGGGGCTAACTAGGGGGATTTTGGGTAGGTGGTAAAAAAAAAAAAAAATGGTGTAGAAATAAAAAAGGTTAGTCCTAATGTCTCCATCATTTACTTACTCGGGTTTAAGTTGATAAGGACCGGGAATGTATCGTCATGGCAAGTTCTAGAGTCGTAAGAACCAAGCGGCTATTCACACAAGAAACGAAAATGAGCATTTAGTTCTAATGATATGTAATTATATGCTCAATAAAGGCTCAAAACTCACTTTTGTGGGAATGGGTTTTTATGTGATCAAGTATATATAATTAAATTTTAACTAAGCTTGTCATGCCTTTTCATAATTTTCTTATGTTGGTTCCTTTTATCACGACGCTATCGGTTGTAAATTCGTAAAAATATAACCTTTTTAAGAACTTGAATTTCCCGAGTTAAACCTAGACAAGTAAAAAAAATAAAAATTTTTGGAAAAAAAATTGGGGTGATTAGCGATTCCAATAGGGTTTTGTGTAAGGCTTGTATTTAGGACTTGCAAGATTCAAGGTTTTAGCATCCCCCCCCCCCCCACACTTAAATTACACATTGTCCTCAATGTGTCCCAAAAATAAGTTTTTCGGTTGATTGAATGTGTAAAAGGTGTGAAAAAGCAAAAATTTTGTGTTACTGGGCGTTGAACACGGCCCCGTGTTATCCGGGCACGGCCCCGTGTTCAAGTGCCAGTAACAAATTTAAAACAAGAGAAACAGAAGTCCGGACACGGGGGCGTGTTGGGTGAACACGGCCCGTGTCCAGTTACCTGAACTGGGTCTTTTTTCTGCAGACAGTGCAACACGGGGCCGTGTTGGGTGGACACGGCCCGTGCCGAGCTTACTGTAAATGAAGAATTTTGTCGGACGGTTCTGTTTTCCTGTATAGAGTGCTGGTTCAAGTTTCCCTTGCATCCTTTGCCATCTCAAGTGTGTTTTATTCATTTCAATACCATCCAAAACACCAAATTAACTAAAACCATCATTCATTAATCATAGAGAGAATTACATAATAGTCCTAAAAATTAAAATATTAGCTAGTTAGGTCAAAGGAACACAGGAAATCCAATCCAAGAAGTTTCTAGCCTACTACTTATTCTACTAGCAAAATTTCCGAAAAGATAGATTTCTCGGTTAAAAGTGGCTTGACACTTCTTCCTTCGGGTATGGGCTCCTCATACATCGGCGAGCCACTCTTCGATCTCCCTAGGGAGAAGAAAAGCGGGCTCATGAGCATTGGTTTGAGGAGGTGTAACTTCCACCGGAATCTCTTGGAGTTCTTCACGGGGAGGCTCCGCCGGGATGTCGTCCCAACTAGTAGGATTTTGGATTCCAAGTGTGAGGTTCCAATCCTCTTGAGGGAGGATTGGTTCCATAGGAGGAGTTACCAGAATGTTTAACCTCTGGTGCAAGAGGTTTATTTCCTGGAAACTGTTTTCCAACCCCACCGATGTAACACCCCAAAAATGGGTTTGGTAATTTAAACCCGGTTAATATAAAGGAACGGGTAAAAATACCATTAGGGGTAAAAGTAAAACCGTAAATGAATAATAACTAGGAATAATTAACCTAGTTGATTTTTAATATCGTTGGTATCAAATGGAGAGTTGTAGCCCTATTTAATTAAAACGAAACAAGAGGGACCAAAGTGGGATAACTTGAAAGTTGTTTTAATAAATGAAAATAACACACACACACACACACACACACACACTTCGTGTGTGTTCTGTGCGTGATCAGGGGAAGGCTCTAGAGAGCCAAACCCTAGTTCATCATATATCACCCAATTGAAGGAGGAATCGGGGCTCAAATTCAAGAAGGAACATGAATTAACGATCACCCAAGCTAGGGGATCATAAGGTATGTCGAATTTTGATGTTTAATGAAGTTGAGAAATCTGGATAATCATCACTAGTGGTGAATTATGTATGAATCATGAAGGTTATGCCCAAATTAGTGATGTATGCACGTTTAGGAACAAACCCTAAGCGAAGACTCTGAGTAAATTGCTAGAATTTAGGTGTTTGGATGAATTACCACACTTAGTTAAGTGGGTTTATGTTTAATCCATGAAATGGTATGAACTTGATTAGGAATATGTGTAGTATGTGATGGGTATTTGTATATAGAGTGATTATGGTATGGAATTTGTATGATGTTTACTTGTGTTGATAAATGAAGGTGATAATTAGGAAGAAACACATGAAATACTTGTACATTATGCTTAGGAAGTAGTACGCACACCAAGTGTTTGATGAAATGTCTAAATGACAATAATATGTGAAATTGTATGCAATTAATGGGTAAACATGTATAGAATGTGGTATTAATGAAATTGATAGTAAACTAACATGAGGAATGTATTTTAGATATAGTTCATGTGAAGATTTTATTACGTTGATGTTGAGTATGCTTTATGCTTGTTTGAATTGACTAATGAAAGTCATACGTGAGATATGAAATTGATATGATCGTTCATACGCACAATCATATATGCTAACGAGAATGTGAATGTAATGACATGTACGGATAGGAGTCATGTCAACGCGGACACAAGCATGGAAGGGCAACGGGCCAAGGATAAACACGGAAGCTATGCTTGAACTCGGACGCACGAGGTAAGTGAACTCCGAACTTACCCTTTTGTTTGTTAATGTATTTATGATATATGGTAATTATTGAAGGTAACATAAGAAGATATGAATCGTTGTTATTACTAAGTTAAGTTTTAGTGGAAATGGGTCGGAAGTGGTTAATAAAGAGATTTGATTAAGTTTGGGTAAGAAAGGGAATGTACATAATGAATTATGCATAAAGATGAGTTATGTGTATTCGAGGTCATGTTCATATGAAAAGACGCTAATGATACTAATCGTTTTTCTATTGAGAACTAATGTGAAGTGTAGGTATGTTAACAATGGAGGTGAAGGTTGAATTCGCAATTTGATGCGAGTGATACAATGGATGGATGAAGGGGCTAGTAATAGAGGAAGCATGATATGTTGTCGCTTTATTATACATGTGTTAAAATTTTGTATTATGTCACCGGTTGCTAATGATGTGATTGAATGTGGTGACTGCAGGTTGTACAGGTTTATGGATGTTTCATCAAGAAGTGTATGCGGTTGAAGATCGAGTCAACGCATGGATTGTACGTGGGTGTGAATGTGGTCACTTAATTTTATATAAGTATGTTAGTTTTTAATTAATTTATAAAAATGGATTAATGTATTTAAGTGAAAGAATGAAGTTAATAAAAGAATATTTAATATATGAAATTTCCGCTGCGATAAATTAGGTTAAAACGTGTTGGGGCGTTTCAACCGAGAGATAGTTTATACGGTCAATGAGGACCTCCTCCACTGAAGTCATCTCGTCAAGTGCTTCACGTAGTGCCATTACGTATCTTACGAGAGTTGCTTCAATTGATGGCCTCCTTTCTCGTCGACTGTTCCTTGAGTGTGTAGAAGAGGTTCCGCTGTTTTGGCTAGACATTCTACGAAAACAAACCAAAAACAGTTCGTTTTAATGAAACAGTACCACGGGCACGGCCCCGTGTTCAACTTTCTGCAGATTTTTAAAACAAGGAATCTTGGGGTTTCAAATTATTTTCTTAACTTATGAAGCTTTTTGAGCAGAAATAACTTAAAACAATGTTGTGTAACTTATTTTTAACAAGATTCCTTGAACAAAAATTTAATAAACATCACAACAAAGCTTGAAATCAAGCTTCAATGGAGTTCTTGGTGCAAGAAAGATGAAGAAGAAGGCAAAAGATAAAAGAGGAAAGGACAAGATGCTTGTAAGAACCTTCTTTTAGAACATACCTAGGATGGTAAGTCAGAAAATCCTTTCAAATCTCTGTCCCTGGATGGTCCAAATGTGCAGGGTTCTTGGCTGCATTTATAGAAAACGACAGCGTGCTGGACACGGCCCCGTGTCGGCTGGACACGGCCCCGTGTGCAGGCAAGATCCTGACACGTTTTGTCCGTATTCTGACAAAAGTCAGAAGGGAATCTTTTGGTGGACACGGGGGCGTGTTGACCTGGGCACGGCCCCGTGTCGGAAAACTGTTTTATGAAATTTGTCTATTTTTAAGGAACTTTTCCGGATCGGGTGGTTCCTTACTGGATGGAACAACCCCAAAGTGCCTAAGATACCTTAATTGTTCTAGATTGAGACGAAAACGCAAGAGGTTTTCGGTGAGGGTGATTCCTATGCTATATGTAGGTGGACAAGTCCAACCCTTTCCCGGGCTCTCGTTAAAGAAGGTGTATGTCGAATCGGTCAGGTCTATGTATGCATCGAACGAAGTCGATGGGGAGTCCTTCACGGCATAATCGACACAGGGACGACTATCGCTCAAGTCCTCACTAGAGTTAGAAGTATCATTGGAAACAATGAAGTTGTTTGAATGTGTTTCCAACCTCTCTTCTTGGTTGTTGTCTTGGAAAAGATTATTGAAATCTTCCCTAAGTTCTTGTAACCAATTAAAAATTAGATCTTCTAGTTGAAATAATTCATCGAGAAGCATTTCCCCTAGAATATCCGGTTGGGCGCATTCGAGGGAGCGATAGGGATTATTTTTACTTTCGCCCCTCTTAAGGATACTAGGAAAAGATGGGTCTATATAGTGGGGTTTATAATTTAGAAAAAAACATTCTAATTCTTTATGATTACCACCACATAATTGACACCACATAGTACCATAAGAGTGCCGAAAGTAAAAAGTATCAGTATCACTCATGTTTGTGTCAGAAATTACCAACCGTCGGGATCTTACGGTTCTGTTTTCAGTAACTGAAACTTGGGCACGGGGGCGTGTTGAGTGGGCACGGCCCCGTGTTCATTGTACTGTCTGACTTAAAACAAGATTGCCAGTTCCAATGATTGGGCACGGGGCGTGTTCAGCAGGCACGGCACGTGCTGAGTTCTGCAGAAGCTGAAAAACTAAAAACAAAATCCTAAAAAAATGAAAAATAAGAAAAACGATTAGGCCGTTGATTCCTAACTTTCTTAAAATCCTTGTGTCCCCGGCAACGGCGCCAAAAACTTGATGCGTGTGAAGTGTTATATATATTAGGTGTATATTTTGCCCTTTTAACACTTATTTTTAGCCAAGTTTTAAATTTATAAAACACGATATTTTACTAACACTAAACACACATATGGGCAAGTGCACCCATCGTGAGCGTAGTATAGCGTTGGTAAGATACCGAGGTCGTCCAAGGACACAAGAGCTTTTAGTACCGGTTTATCCTCAACGTCTAATCAAAATAAAAATTTAGAAAAATGTTTTAAACTAAGAAAAATAAAAACTAACTAAAATGCTGAAAATAAAAATAAAAATAAAAACAGATAGACAAGATGAATCACTTGGTTCCGACTCGTATCTAGTGTAACCTTTGATTATTTCCGCACTTTTGCACATATTTAAGAGATTATCTTAGTTATTGTAGTAGGCCCCTCTTTTGAAGGTGACGTTACCCTCACCCCAGTAGTTTGAGTCAGCAAGGATACAATCCTAAAAGGGTGGATTATTGGAAGATAATTAATTAAGTTATTAATGCAATATTATGGTAGGCCCCTCTTTTGGAGGTGACGTTACCCTCGACTAAGTAGTCTGAGTTAGAAGGGATACAGTCCTAAATAGCTGGGTTATAGTATTAATAGTAGTTAACTTATGAGGGGATCAAAGAGTTTGGACCCCCGCCATCCAATACCGTTAAGTATTGAAGGAGGTCCTACTAAATTTGACCCAGGTCCATTGCAGGACCTCTAAACGCTGAACAATGGCAAGACCTTTACCAAACCGTTCCCTTAACCCCCGACCAGGTAGCCAACATACCTCCATATAGACCGTGGAGATATGAATGGTGAAAATCTTTTATTTTATATAGACAGTAAAATAATGCCAAGACACCACGGACAAACGATAAGGAAAGATCACCTTCAACATAAGCAACTAGTTATTAAAGTCATTAATACAAAACCAAATAAAAAGTGCAAAAGATTAGAAATAAAAAGTATTACACTAGACACTTTGTCTTCATCAAGTGATGTAAGAGACTTAGGCAAACATGGCCTTGATTGTCAAGAACTCTTACGATCAATCTTGGATCCCGAGACGACTCACACACTCTACGATGGACAATGGATGATGGTGGTGGATGATGGTGTTATGGTGGTGGTGGGTGGTGGGTGAAGTGTGAAGTGTGAGAGAGGTGGTATGCCAAAGGATGGTTTGAGCTTGAGCCAAGCACTTCTATTTATAGGCTGAACAGAAGCTCGGGCACGGCCCCGTGTCCAGTGGGCACGGCCCCGTGTCCACATCCTCTCTTTCTTCATTAAATGCAGCTTTGTCTTATTAGTTGACCACGCCCCCGTGTGCAGAAGAATCTTTGTACTATGAAGATTTGCCTGGATTGTGCGAATCTTATAGTTGACCACGGCCCCGTGTCCGCTGAGCACGGCCCCGTGGTGGGCAATAGAAGCTTCTACCACTGTCTTTTCTGCTGGCACTTGGGCACGCCCCCGTGTTGGCTGCGCACGGGGCGTGTTCAGGCTTCGGATCTCTTGTTTTGCTTGGGAAGATGCTGTCGTGGGGTCGGGCATGTCACGTTTTGTTCCTTTTCTTGTATTTATGTTAGATTTTGATGTCTTTTTGCTTCTTTTGTTAATTTGAGCTCATTTAATCCTGAAAATACAAAAGGAAGACAAAAGCACACTTTTTCCAACATTAGTACTAAAAAAGGGTTAGTTTTATGCCTCATTTGATGAAATTTATATGTTACATTTTGAACACATCAGCAGCCTCACCAACAGGACAAGTGCCATCCGACCCAGATGTCATCCGACCGGATGGTCAATCCGGGCGATATGTCATCCGATTAGATAGTCCTTTCTTCTTTTGGAATCCTATAAATACCCCTGTCCTTGTCATTCTTTCTACTTTTGGAAACCCTCTGTCCGAACTGTTCGTGCTCCTCACCTTTTCTTCGATTTCTCTCAATCCAGGTAAGATCTCGCCCTAAATCTTGTACGTTCTCGATCTACACGCACTCCTACACCTTTCTATCTTTCAAATCTTAACTTTTAACCGTGAAATCACTAGATTTCGGGTGTTCTAGGATGACGTCATCATGTGTTCTTCAAGAACTTCCTGTTTTGACTTCAATCCACCAAGGACAACCGAGATCTAACCGATTTCCACGCAAACATACGAAGATCTTGTAAAGATCTCGACACAAGAGTGGTGAGAAAGGATTGAAAGATGTTTTCCAACCTTCTTTCAACTCTTTTACACTCATTACGCTCAAAACCGATAGAATCGGACCCGGTTCTAGTCTCCTACTTATCTATAGTGTTGTACTAGTCCAAGGTCTGAATTCTACACACGAGACTACCGACTTCGGATTAAACAAGAACAACCGTACTGAGCCGGTAACCGGCCGAACTAGGGTGATTCCTGGTCGGTCTGGTCACTTGGGTCAAAACGGAGTTCCATTAGTTAACACGTCGTCACAACGTCTCGATAAAACGACGACAACCCAAAACAACCAAGTGTAAGACGAACGGAACAATCGGAACGGAATGCTATCCGATCGGACTGTCGTCCGAACGGATTGTCATCCGATCGGATCACACTTGGGACCCACACTTGAACAAACCTTATCTAAAGTTTGAGTATCGAACGAATTGCAATCCGATCGGACGACCATCTGACTGGATTACTCTTCGGATCATGAGATACTAAGACTTTAAAGACTTAAACAATTTTCAACATGTTAAATAACAAAGTTACCATCCGATCGGATGGGCATCTGATTGAATGACACTTCTGTTATGAACTTGCTCTCATTTAGTAGACTCATCACTAAGTCGCCGTCCGACCGGACCACTGTCCGACCGGATGACCATCCGAACGGATTGTCATCCGCACGACTAGTCATCCGATCGATCGACTTGAAAGATAGAGATACTTCGATGTTTTCTAAATGCTACAACGAAAACTTCAAAGGTCAAACCATCATACACAAACACATCCTTCTTATAGGAAGAAACAATCCACTCGAATAGTCATCCGACCGGATAACCTATCCGACCGGATGACCATCCGAACGGATTGTTATCCGCACGGATTGCTGTCCGCTCGGATTACCATCCGATCGAACTACTATCCGACCCACTCATACCTTGTATCGTTTTACGCATCACTCATCGTTATACAATCTAATCTACTCAGGCTAATCTTACTCGCTAAGCACTCCCTTCAATCCATCAACCGCTGTGAGTATACTCGATCCCTTTTTGCTTTAAGCACTTTTGGGTGTTACATACGTTACAACTATTCAAACCACATCAATCACACTACTCAATACTATTTGAACGCTAACCGTTAATGCATGTTATACGTGGCTCATGAATGCTTGTTTGTTATGTTTACACATGGAATGCTGTCTACCTGCCTTAGCAACGATAGTACTATAGTTTGGACTCAGCACCCATTCACACGGGGGTTGTTAAGGACATTTACTTGCATGGATTACGGTGGTAATCATGTATTGTGAACTGCCTCGGGCAGTCAACCCGCAGTCATTGGTATCGATGGATCTATGTCGATAACTAACGTGCTTCATTTCTCTATGTGTACGTGCTGGTTATGCGTAAACGAATTCGAACTTTATATGCTATTATCAAACTTGTATGCTCACCTTTACATTATATGTATTGACTTTATTTTAACGTATGTGACAAGTGCTTAGGACGCACACTTGGTAGGAATTTGAAGCTAGACTAAAGCTTTAGAGCCCAACAAATAGTTATCTGTAGTGGTCAATCTAAGGGTCTCTAGAAGCAGATAAACAATTGCTGTCTATTTGAATCTGAGTTGTCGGAATAGAATATTTGCCTGGATTTTTGTCTGTAATAATTATTTTGCTGTTTGAGATACGGTATGGGACGTATTATTTAAATTGAATAGTATTGATAGTTGTTATGGAAACTTCTGGACAATCTGTTTCGCTCAATGCCATGCCCCGATGATTCCGCCATCGGTTGGGGTGTGACACAATAAGACTAAAGGTTCTAAAAAAAAGAATTAAAAGATTTTATACCTCAAGCTCAAGATTATCCACTCCTGCGTCGATGACGATGATGATGATGATGATGATGATGATAATGACGACGACGACGATGATGATGATTATGATGATATCCTTGATTTCTCACTCGATTTCGACCTATAAATCCCCTCCTCTGTTGCGATGATGATGAATCCCCCAAGTCAGGGCTGTTGTCTGATGTTTGATGTTGATGAACGACTGAACGTGTTCCAGTTCCTTCTAACAGCTGTATAGAATAACTGGTTCCATGTTCAAAAAACTTGTAGGTTCTTACCCGGTACCATATTTTATAATAAAAAAGGTTCCTACCCAGTTCCTACACGGAACCGGTTCATTCGTAAACAAAATAACCTGCTGCATTAAAATAAAACCGATTACATTAAAACCAAACATTACAACCAAACATTACATTACATTTAAACATAAAACCAAACATCATAACTAAACATCATAGCTAAACATAACATTAACATAAAACACACTCAAACCAACATCACATAAACACACTAAACCTTCGAAGAACAGGTTCCGGATGATTCACCGCCTTCACTTTTCTTCGTCGTAGCCTTTGTAACCGGACAATGACGGTCGGTGTGTTTTTTAAGCGTCAAGTTTGTCGTAGCCTTCATGAACTTGCCGCAATCTTTGCACCGTGTCATCTCATGGCTATCGGTCATTAAGCACAGGTCAAAGTGCTTCCAAACTTGGGGGTTTCTTTTGGTTTCCAAAATCATGACCACATCATCGTTGCACGCTATAACCGATTTGAGGTGTAACTTGAAAGTTGAAACCGATTTGAGTGGGAGTAAGTTTTATTTGATGGTGATATGCATATAAATACTTGATTTCTAACGACATTATAGCCGTAGGAATCGATTCTGTCAGGTTTTGCAGCTTTTTCTGGAACCGGTTCCTCCGAGGAACTATTACAATATACCTGGATTCGGTTACTAACGGTTCCTGAATTTTTGGTTAGGAACCGGTTTCTACAAGAATCGGTTCCATTCAAACTCAGTCAAGAACCGAGTACGATTAGGAACCGGTTTGGGGTATTAAAAAAAAAACCCGATTTTCCTATCTCTAGGTTATAATTTTGAAAAACTTTTGTTTATTAATCACTTGGGGCTTGGGGTTGGGCTTGTTAATTGGGTTTATAAAGCTTTGGGTCTTTCAAACAGACCCTTATTTATAAAACTTTTAATTGGGTTTTAAAATTCTTATACACGTCCCCTTATTTATAAAAACATCTAGATTTTTTTTAAGATTGATCATTGGACCTTTTAAGCAGACCCTTATTTTCAAAGGCCCTTATTATTATTTTTAAATATAATTGCATGAAACGTTTCAATACATGCATCGTCCCGCATATGCATAATGTGTGTATGAGTGATATAAGAATAACTGTCACACCCCAACCGATGGCGGAAACATCGGGGTGCGAGCACTAAGCGTCAGATTGCTCAAGAGAATTCCACAACACTAGATATTTCAATAGAATTAAGTAGATTTCATAGAAATTGTCTAAATCCAAATATCTCAAAATATCACATTACAAAACATCAAATCATAATTGTTTAACTTGTTCAATGACTAGATTAGCTAGCGTGACGTTTCTAAGCATTCCCCTAGCTTGTTTTCCATGTCCCATCTCATCCTATCAACCTGCAATATGTATTAAAATATCAATACAAAAGTATTGGCGAGTATACAAGTTTGATACTAGATTAATAGATAAAAAACAACTCATATCCATAGTGTAAGCAATAAATAGTTTACAGTCGTGCTAGTGTCGCAGTCCACGCAGCGATAGCCTAAGTATCCCGATGCTTTAGTGTTTACCCAAGACTCAAGGTAAACTAGAATCCTCCTAACAATACCCCCGAAGAATAATGGGAGAGGTGCACCCCCTATAGTGCTACAATTGTTAAGGCGGAACTAAACACCCTGGATTAAATGTCACATAGCACAAATAGAATACTAGAATGCAGAAGTTTTCACAGACACATAGGATAGAGTATAGATTGCCAAAAGTATTTAGTTTAATAGAATACGTGTTACACCCCAAAAGTTTAAAGTAAAAGGGGATCGAGTATACTCACAGTGATTGCTTAACAGCCGCAACTGTTATTGGAACAAAGGGAGCTCTTTTAGGATTAGCCTGATTAGATTGCAATAGGGTAAGAGTCAGGCAGCGTATCGGAATCGAATACAGGAGTTAACAGGGTCACTGGGTCGGATGGTTGTCCGATCGGACGGCTGTCCGATCGGATGGCCAGTCGACCGGATGGCCTCGTGTGTGTAAAGTGACAACGGCTGCCCGATCGGATGGCTATTCGATCGGGTTGCCATCCATTTGGGTAAGGCATTTTCATGCAAGGGACCAGGATGGCTTGTCCGATCAGATGGTAATCCGATCGGATCACCACTCGATCCGAGTGTTGTTGAACTGGACATTCTAACCGGATGGCTGTCCAATCGGATGGATGTCCGATCGGATGACCATTCGTTCAACTTCCAAGTTTTGTTTGTTTACTAAGAGTTCGAGAGTTTCAAGACGAGTGTCATCTGATGGGGTGGCTATCCGAACGGATTGTTGTTCGATCGGGCGACCCTTGTTCTTGTTTTTCATTTTGTAAAAGTTTCTAAGTTTGAAAGTTAATGGTGACGTCTCAGTACAGATTGAGGCAACAGTTACTCATCACTTCACAGACATTTTGATCGGTCGGGAATCACCACAGTCCGACCCGTTTGTCCGTTGGTGACGGGTTTATGCCGGAATCCATCTCGTGATCGTCTTAGGGGCTGTTTGGTAGCCTCTGAATGGTCATTAAGAGGCTACATCTTAATGGAACCATTAAGAATTTTATGAATGAGAAGGTAGAAGAATGTGACATGTGATGATTTACCATTCAGAGGTTACCTCTTAACCATTCAGACTTGAGGTTACCTCTTATTCATTCAGAGGTTTTAAACGATTAAGAGGTAGCATCTGAATGGTCATTAAGAGGCTACCAAATAGCCCCTTAATCAGCGAACAATCCGTTCCTAAACCAACTCTAGACCACCGATCGAGTCTACAGTCCGTTCCGGCACGTTTATCACCGAAGTAAATCAGAAATTGCAGAAAGAAATGAGGAAACTTAAGTTTTATATGAAAATAATAGGTTTAGCTTAGATTTAGTGTAAAAACGTATGAAATACCTTAGATCCGGGCTAATTCTTGCTTAGAATGACATCACATGACAGTTGTATAAACCACCATGATGACATCACCCTTAGGAACTCAGATCTGAGAGATTTCACGGTGAAAAGTGTGATTTCAAGTGAGAATTACGTAGAGAATGATGTGTAGATCAAGAAAGTACAAGAATCTAGCGTGAAACATACCGAAATTGATGAGAAAATGAGGGAATAGCGTGCGCGTGTGTTCTTGGTCGAGCAGAGCTGTCACATAACTCAAAATGGTGATGTGACAGCCTATTTATAGGTGAAGGAGGAGAAGAGGAAGGGTGGTGCGGCTTGGGTGGTCATCCGGTCGGATGGTCATCCGGTCGGATGGTCATCCGATCGGATGGCCACTCTGGCCAGTCCATCCTTCCGCGTTCCCGATTCTGATTCGTTTTACGCGTTGGGTTAGGCATTGCGTTATGTTGAGAAATAGAATAACTATATTATAGCATATTCATCAAAGGTTTACAAGATTAAATAGATTCCGCCAGTGCCAAGGCTCCAGTCTCTTGTTTAACCAAGTATCAAGTTTCACAAGTCTAAGGAGTCAAGCACCAAATAGATTTAGGCATTCCAACCCTAGCTTTAGACATTCCAAGCATATAGACATTCCGAATAGGCATTTTAGTCATATAGAATTAGACAATCCTACGCATAGACATTCCTCATTTAGGCATCCCAACATTAGGCAATCCCGATAGGCATTCCAATCATATAGAATTAGGCATTCCAGATAGACATTCAAGCATTGATTTAGACATTCAATCATATAGTATTGGGCATTCCCAACATAGTCTTAGACAATCCACATAGACAAGGGGCTAATTATAGACAGAAGTTAAACTTCAGGGACTAGTCTTGATAAGTTCCTAAAGTTTAGGGACGCTGGGAGATACCGTTTTACCAAAGCGAACTACTGCCTTCCAGGGAGATACCAAGTTCCTAAAATTTAGACTTTCAAGTATCACGAAAGGACCCACATAGCGAGGAACGAGCTTTCCCTTTTTACCAAAGCGGACTACTCCCTTCCAGGGAGATACCTTAAGAAGGACTCGATCTCCAAGAGCAAATTCCAGAGGCAATTCCAGAGGCTTGCGCCTTCTATCAGCATAGCTCTTTTGTCGGCTTCTATCCTTGATCAAGTTATCACGGATCTGAAGAATCTTATCCGTTGTTTCTTGAATAATCTCAGGGCCAGTGAACTACTTTTCCCCAACCTCATGCCAGCTGAGAGGAGATCGGCATTTTCGTCCATACAAAGCTTCGAAAGGGGCCATCTGAATACTGGAATGATAACTATTGTTGTACGAGAATTCTATCAATGGTAATTGTACATCCCAGTTACCACCAAAGTCGATGACACAAGAACGGAGCATGTCCTCTAGGGTTTGAATAGTACGCTCGGTCTGTCCATCCGTCTGAGGATGAAAGGCCGTGCTAAAATTCAAGTGCGAACCCACAGCGGACTGAAATGTTTGCCAAAGAAGAGAAGTAAAGCGACCATCACGGTCAGAGATTATGTCTAAAGGTACGCCATGACGACTTATAATCTCATCAGTATAGATCCTAGCAAGTTTCTCCACTTTATAATCTTCACGAATCGGAAGAAAGTGGGCTGATTTAGTTAAACGGTCAATGATCACCCAAATACTGTCATAACCGGCAGGTGTTCGAGGTAACTTAGTAATAAAGTCCATAGCAAGACTATCCCACTTCCACACGGGGATTTTAGGTTGCTCTAAAAGTCTGGAGGGACGCTGATGTTCAGCCTTTACCTTCAAACAGGTAAGGCATTTAGAAACGTACACAGCGATATCCCTCTTCATCCCAGGCCACCAATATAACGTACGCAGGTCCTGATACATCTTGTCGGCGCCTGAATGGATAGAATAACGAGATTTGTGGGCCTCGGTCATAATGAGCTCACGAAGATTATCGCGATCTGGCACCCAGATACGATTCAGATAATACTGCAGGCCATCAGATTTAGTTTCGAGCTGGTCCATTCTAGCGCCGTGAATTTCTTCTTCTAGACTTCCTTCATTTGCTGATGAATGCTGAGCCTCGCGAATACAAGCATGCAAATCACTAGATATACGAATAGCCTTGACATGAGTCTTACGACTAAGAGCGTCGGCCACTACGTTCGACTTACCAGGATGGTAGCGAATTTCGCAGTCGTAGTCGTTTAGCAATTCCACCCAACGCCTTTGTCGCATGTTCAGCTCCTTCTGGTCAAAGATATGTTGAAGGCTCCTATGGTTGGTGAAGACCACACAGTTAGTACCATATAGGTAGTGTCGCCAAATCTTTAACGCAAAAATTGTCACACCCCGAAATTATCAGAGCTGGTGTGACTGGACTAGTATCTTCATTGCACAGCGGAAGCAAATAAGTTAAGATTTCTAGAAAATTGAACGCCCACTAAGTACTCGACTCCACATGGTTCCCCTATTCCAACCGTGCCTTAACCTTGAAATGCAACCTGAGAAAGAAACATGCGAAAAAGTCAACATAAAGTTGAGCGAGTTCATAGTTTGTTTGTAAAAGATTTGAAATAAATCTTTTGAATAACCGGTTTGTGAAATAATATTGAGAAAACGAATTTAGAAATCATTTTCTTGCCAAGTTATATGGAAACTTTGTATTTGTAACGCATTATGTTCGTAAAACCATGTATTTGTAAACTCTCGTATTTGTAATGTTCGTATAACCGTCAATGCCCACCCTGACTTTCACTCCATGCCCGCATAATCCTATGCTTTGAATTTGTATAAAACATGGTATGTAATTCGTAAAAATCAAGTATTTCTGTAAGTATGTCTGTATGAAAGTCCCTGGTATGTAGCAATAAGGAAAAAGAGATCACCAATGGGTTGCAAAGCCACTGGTATGTGTGAAGTGATGCAGGAAAACTCAAACCTAGCGGAGTTGCACCGGGCTTCCGGCTGGAAGACATAGTCACCATTATGGGCCGCCCCGGCCTCAAGGGTGTGGGCTCGCTACACCCAAATAGATCTATCACTCATGTCCCTCGGTCCGGCTGGAAGACATAGTCCCCACTATGGGCCGCCCGGCCTCAAGGGTGTGGGCTCGCTACACCCAAATAGATCTATCACTCATGTCCCTCGGTCCTACGACGAGGATTAATGGCCTTAAGTATCCGCCTACCCACTCACATGATCTAAGTAGTATGCCCTCCTTAAGCTAACCATACCATGTATAAAAATGTCTGTATAATTGTAACATGTATTTTACCCCAGCCTCTAAGGCTGAACCTCCCCAGCCTCTAAGGCTAACTCCTCATTCTCTCTATATTATCACCAGATGATCCATCCCTAGTCATGAAAATCATTCACATTTCGATAATACGCATTTGTTTTGTAAAAACCGGTATATTTAGTATAATCCATTCGTAAACCATTTGAGTTCCTCGAAATCCATTCGTAATATGATTTAGAAATATGAGTTTTCGTTCGTTCAAAAGCTTTGTATGTTCTTGCAAAACGTGCTTTGTCTAAAAATATGCAGTCTTTGTTCATCGAGAACTTTGTGTGTTTTCTTCAAAACGTGCATGTCTTTCCACCCCGAAAACATTTATAAAAATGTAAAACCGTAAAAAGATGGGGTTATGAACTCACCTGAATTGTCTTGTGCAAAGCTAGCTAATTACGACTTTGTGATGTCGTTTCCAAGACGAGACTTGCTAGCGTGCATTCTACAATATTCCTAACACGGAATATCTTATAAGTTTCTAAATAAACACAGTAATTAAACTACGTGTCACCGAGCTCTACCGAATCGTTAGTCGAACGATTCAACGGTAAGTAGTTAACTTATCGGAAATGATTAGGTCATATTTTGATAAGTATAATTTATTGTTGATAATAACCAATAAGCCTTGAGAAGACTGGATTCTCGAGATATTAGAAATAAATAAATATTTATATCAAAACATATAAATATATTGTTAAGGTCGCTTGTCATCTCGAGAAATCGTTTGTGTATATAGGAATATTCGTATGAAAGTAATATATAATAAACTTGTATTATATATATTGCGTCTTGTATATATTTGCCAAAATATACGTATATGCCGTTTCGGTGTTTGAAATAAATATAAAATGTTATATTTATTTTACAAAAGTATCATCGAGTTGGTTTGAAATAAATAGATAAATCATATCTATTTTTGTAAAGGAATTCGTGTCGTTGATATTTGAAATAACATATAAACTATATTTAAGTTTATAAAAGAATCGTCGTTCTGTTTGATGTTCGAAATAAATATATAATTATATTTATTTTTATGAAAAGAAGTCGTATTAGTCGACGTTTGAAACGATATAAATCATTACATTGATTTCATAAAGACTTGTCGGACTTTCAAGTTTAAAGTAATATAATAGCTATATTAATTTCTATAAAAGAATCCGAAATGTGTTGATGTCCGATGTAGACTACATTCACCTTTATAAAAGAATTGTCGAGATTTCAAAGTTTAGAATAAATATAAATACTATATTTATTGTTGTAAATACTTTCCGAATCATCATTTTCGTGAATTGCGAAGTGTTGTCGAAAGTAATATATGCTTGTATTTTGTTTTATAAAAGTCGTTTGTAGTCGATTGGTTATGTTTTGTTTTGTTTTATAATAAAACGTAATTATTTTACGGATTTTCTCGAAAAACGGGCAGAGTTTCCTCTGTTTTTGGACGCCCCAGACAACACAAGTTGTCGTTATTTTATCAAAATTCAATCAACAATATACTCAATATCAATATATTAATTTTCATCATATGTTTAAAATGTAAACTAAATACAATTCCGAATCGGTTCGAGCCCGTAAGTATTAAAACTAAAAATATAACGTAAATATTAAACACGTCGTTAATCTTTACCAAATCTCGCGTCGAACCGCGGACTGAGTTGACCGAGTCAACTAAGTTGACTCGCTTTGACTGTGTTGACCGAGTTGACTCGGGTTTGACCGAGTCGACCGAACCGCTTCATAACTTGACTCGAATCAAGCTGACCCGTTGACCCGAATTGTTGACCGAACCCAAACCACGAACCGCGAGTCCCGAACCTGACCACGTTGACTCGGACCCGCATCTGTCGAATCATCGGCCGAATTGAACCGAGACAACCTCCACTGTGTCGTCGCCGTGTACGGCGATGCTGATTCATCTCGTCGCCATCTCTCTCTTCGATCAGTCTTCGCTCACCACCTCCTCACCCCGGTCTCTCTCTCTCTCTTGAAGTGTTGACCGACACCACCCACCACAGCGCCGCCGCCTGTGGTGGTGGTGGTGTTGCTGCTGAAGTCCGCCATACACCATCACCACTGGTTCCTCCATTACTGCCGCCGTAGTGGCGGCGCTGCTGCCATGAACCACCGCCAGCCTCCGCTGGCTACCGACGCCCCTCGCCGGCTTCGTCGGAGCTCCGCCGGTGAAGAAAGGGGGGGGCTGTGAGTGTGGGTGTTGCTGGAGATGATGTGAAGTAAAGATGATTTGTTGTGGGTTTGTATGTGATCGAGAGGGAGTAGAGAGTGGAGATGGAGCATCTGTGATGTTATTTTGAGGGTTGAAGAAAAGGAGGTTCTCATGTGTCTGTGTATTTTGTTGCCTGCAAGTGTAATCGAGAGAGAGAGAGAGATAGAGGGTAATTTAGTGTGTTGGTTCATTTGTGTGTGTATATCTGCACAATGTAAGGACCCTTATATAGAGATTTTTGAGATCTCATAAGATTTAGTAGAGATCTTGTGAAATCTTGATAAGATTTTAATAAGATTTTGTGTAGATTGTGTGAATCTTAATAAGATTTTGGATAGGATTTTGTAAGATTTTCAAATCTAGTAGAGATCTTGACAATATTTTGTAGAGATTTGATAATATCTAATATATTATGTACATGTTTAGGCTTGTGGGTTTTGGGCTTGGGCTCAGGGCCCACAAGCCCATCTCATGTGTAAGTGGCCCGTAATTCTTACGAGACCCGATATCGCAACCCAAACTCCATAAGTGTCGAAAGCATAAAATTTTTAAAATTAAAAGGCGTATAATAGTGGCGTTGTCAGTGTCTTGTACGGTATCAGTTCGTTGTAGTTTGATGTTCTGCAGATTCCACGCGAATCACCTTACGCGCACTGTATAGTCGAATAAACGTTCCTGGGCACTCCAAAGGCCTAATTAAGTTAATTTGCACTGTAAGTTCTATTTATTATTGCGTTAATCACCTGTTAATCACGTAATTAAGAGTCGTAAATCACCGGTTGTCACATTCTCCCCCTGTTACAGAAATTTCGTCCTCGAAATTTAGACTATGTTATCTCCTCAAAATTGTGTTGATCGCTGGTAAGTCCGAATAATAACAAAGGGAATGACCGCGTAGTTGAAACAAGACTTATTCAAATCATGTGAATTTAATGGCATTCCTCAACAATAAGAACCCATCAGTTTAAAAGAAATGTGTTTCAGCAAATCGTTGTCAAAGGAAACAAGTCGTATAGATACAATTACTAGTTTGACTAAGTTAACAGGGATCCAACAATGAACAGGAACTTCGACCAATCGAATTCCATATGAACGTTTACAACATGTAAATGAGTTCTAGAAGTAATAACATCCACTAGATGAACTTAGAATCAACAAGCTCAAATGTAATAGTTTACACGAAATAATGGATCGTGATCAGCACAAGCTGCAAGTTATACCGACGCCACAAGGTGTCATAGTGAATGAACCAATTCAAATAAAGTGGTGATCGAACAAGTATCACCTATTTTTGCATAAAACGCTCAATCATGATTAGCCCAAGCTACAAGTTTATACTGACACCACAAGGTGTCGTAGTGATTTAAATAATTCAATAATAGCGGTGATCAAATAAATTCACCGTGTTTGAAGTCAAATGAAAGCGTAATAAAGTGAATCTGAAAGTTTGTTTCAAATGACATCATAGAATTTTCCATTGGAAATGGAACATCAAAGAAATAATGTTCTCGATCGAAGATGAAGAAGTAATGGATATCGGAAAACTTTCGATCGATAATGAATGAACCATTAGTAGGTACACCAGAATATAAAATGAATTTATGTACCATTGTCTTAACACGCTATTGTATTAGGACTGTTGTAATATGATAAATCAAAGCGGATTTAAAGCAAATCAATAAATAAATATTTTAAATCCGTGCATGAGATGTGTAAACGAGATTAGCGCAAGCTTCAATTAGTGAAAACACCACCACAAGGTGTCGAAATCAACAAACGACTTAATAGAGTCATAGATCAAACAAGTCTACTACGACTCGAAACAAATGAAACGCTTGTTAAAACGAATTTTGAATATGATGCTCCCAATACATCATATGATGCTTTGAATTGAATATGTGTAATGGACAAGTTCAAACAATTGAACTTGGTTTCGGCGTAATCCAACAATAAATACAGGTATCGACAAGGAAATTTCGGCATGGTTCGACGAAAAACCATGTATGTAACTTGAAAATAAAAGAAATTTCAAGAAAATGTGTTGACTTGATAACAAAGGAGCCAACAATTACAATAATGCGGGTCATTCGAATCACAAATTAGTAATTAGATTTAGCGAAATAATATTTGAACTTTGATGAAACGCTTATTCGAAACGAAACCACATGCGTAACAAACCGATGCATGTGTAACATATGAATTTTTCAAGAAATGAAGCAAATGAATATTCACTATACTGAAAGAAATGATCATGATACAATGGCCATTAAGAGGAGTAGAGGTACGAAAATCTACTCAGTAAATGTGAGAGTCGAAATTTCAATAAAAGAAATTTGAGGACTTTACCTGGGGTTGCGTGTGATATCCGGTTGTTAGGTGACATTACCATGGAATGTCGAACATAGCATACTCGTCGTTAATAAGATAGGGGGAATGACTCGTGTCGTTTGCAGGACCGCGTGCTAAACCATCGCTTCCTGATCGATAGTTTTCGCACTGACAGGATTAGCATCATCGCTGAAATGCTCCACAGTGTCTTCTTGGTGACTTCACCTCGTAAGTCGTATGTGACGTACTTCAACCTCCGTTGATGTATAGCTTAAGTTTCACGTATACTTGTGCACTAGCATTTCGTTCCGCATAGAATGTGATGTATCCCGACATCCGTTGACGTAAAATTTAAGTTCCATGTATTCTCGTGCACTAACGTTTCATTATGCGTAGGCTGCCTGCTCGGGAAGTTAAAATATCATAGACAATATGGATAATAGTGCGTGCCCGAGTTAATATTCGCGGTTCCTACGTGATAACCTTTAATGAACTTCAACATAAGTTTCCAAAGGTCTTAAATGCATGTTTCCTAAACTCTCAGAGTTTTGTGTACTGTATGTAATTGTTTCATGCACCGTGTATGAAACACCACAATAGCGTATGTTTGAAAACGAAATTTTGACTCTTTGTTTTTCGGCAACGGTTGGAGACCATATTCGAGTAATAGGCGTTCTGTATGTATTCAAAGTCGTAATAGTCTAAGTTCCCAGAGAAAAGATGAGGTTAGAGCCTAGGTATCTCTACAGAAAACCCTATTCGCTGTAACCTATAGCTCTGATACCAATCTGTCACACCCCGAAATTATCAGAGCTGGCGTGACTGGACTGGTATCTTCATTGCACAGCGGAAGCAAATAAGTTAAGATTTCTAGAAAATTGAACGCCCACTAAGTACTCGACTCCACATGGTTCCCCTATTCCAACCGTGCCTTAACCTTGAAATGCAACCTGAGAAAGAAACATGCGAAAAAGTCAACATAAAGTTGAGCGAGTTCATAGTTTGTTTATAAAAGATTTGAAATAAATCTTTTGAATAACCGGTTTGTGAAATAATATTGAGAAAACGAATTTAGAAATCATTTTCTTGCCAAGTTATATGGAAACTTTGTATTTGTAACGCATTATGTTCGTAAAACCATGTATTTGTCAACTCTCGTATTTGTAATGTTCGTATAACCGTCAATGCCCACCCTGACTTTGACTCCATTCCCGCATAATCCTATGCTTTCAATTTGTATAAAACATGGTATGTAATTCGTAAAAATCAAGTATTTCTGTAAGTATGTCTGTATGAAAGTCCCTGGTATGTAGCAATAAGGAAAAAGAGATCACCAATGGGTTGCAAAGCCACTGGTATGTGTGAAGTGATGCAGGAAAACCCAAACCTAGCAGAGTTGCACCGGGCTTCCGGCTGGAAGACATAGTCACCACTATGGGCCGCCCCGGCCTCATGGGTGTGGGCTCGCTACACCCAAATAGATCTATCACTCATGTCCCTCGGTCCTACGACGAGGATTAATGGCCTTAAGTATACGCCTACCCACTCACATGATCTAAGTAGTATGCCCTCCTTAAGCTAACCATACCATGTATAAAAATGTCTGTATAATTGTAACATGTATTTTACCCCAGCCTCTAAGGCTGAACCTCCCCAGCCTCTAAGGCTAACTCCCCAGTCTCTCTATATTATCACCAGATGATCCATCCCTAGTCATGAAAATCATTCACATTTCGATAATACGCATTTGTTTTGTAAAAACCGGTATATTTAGTATAATCCATTCGTAAACCATTTGAGTTCCTCGAAATCCATTCGTAATATGATTTAGAAATATGAGTTTTCGTTCGTTCAAAAGCTTTGTATGTTCTTGCAAAACGTGCTTTTTCTAAAAATATGCAGTCTTTGTTCACCGAGAACTTTGTGTGTTTTCTGCAAAACGTGCATGTCTTTCCACCCCGAAAACATTTATAAAAATGTAAAACCGTAAAAAGATGGGGTTATGAACTCACCTGAATTGTCTTGTGCAAAGCTAGCTAATTACGACTTTGTGATGTCGTTTCCAAGACGAGACTTGCTAGCGTGCATTCTACAATATTCCTAACACGGAATATCTTATAAGTTACTAAATAAACGCAGTAATTAAACTACGTGTCACCGAGCTCTACCGAATCGTTAGTCGAACGATTCAACGGTAAGTAGTTAACTTATCGGAAATGATTAGGTCATATTTTGATAAGTATAATTTATTGTCGATAATAACCAATAAGCCTTGAGAAGACTGGATTCTTGAGATATTAGAAATAAATAAATATTTATATCAAAACATATAAATATATTGTTAAGGTCGCTTGTCGTCTCGAGAAATCGTTTGTGTATATAGGAATATTCGTATGAAAGTAATATATAATAAACTTGTATTATATATATTGCGTCTTGTATATATTTGCCAAAATATACGTATATGCCGTTTCGGTGTTTGAAATAAATATAAAAAGTTATATTTATTTTACAAAAGTATCATCGAGTTGTTGAATGTTTGAAATAAATAGATAAATTATATCTATTTTTGTAAAGGAATTCGTGTCATTGATATTTGAAATAACATATAAACTATATTTAAGTTTATAAAAGAATCTTCGTTCTGTTTGATGTTCGAAATAAATATATAATTATATTTATTTTTATGAAAAGAAGTCGTATTAGTCGACGTTTGAAACGATATAAATCATTACATTGATTTCATAAAGACTTGTCGGACTTTCAAGTTTAAAGTAATATAATAGCTATATTAATTTCTATAAAAGAATCCGAAATGTGTTGATGTCTGATGTAGACTACATTCACCTTTATAAAAGAATCGTCGAGATTTCAAAGTTTAGAATAAATATAAATACTATATTTATTGTTGTAAATACTTTCCGAATCATCATTTTCGTGAATTGCGAAGTGTTGTCGAAAGTAATATACGCTTGTATTTTGTTTTATAAAAGTCGTTTGTAGTCGATTGGTTATATTTTGTTTTATAATAAATCGTAATTATTTTACGGATTTTCTCGAAAAACGGGCAGAGTTTCCTCTGTTTTTGGACGCCCCCGACAACACAAGTTGTCGTTATTTTATCAAAATTCAATCAACAATATACTCAATATCAATATATTAATTTTCATCATATGTTTAAAATGTAAACTAAATACTATTCCGAATCGGTTCGAGCTCGTAAGTATTAAAACTAAAAATATAACGTAAATATTAAACACGTCGTTAATCTTTACCAAATCTCTCGCGTCGAACCGCGGGTTGAGTTGACCGAGTCAACTGAGTTGACTCGCTTTGACTGTGTTGACCGAGTTGAGTCGGGTTTGACCGAGTCGACCGAACCGCTTCATAACTTGACTCGAATCAAGCTGACCCGTTGACCCGAATTGTTGACCGAACCCAAACCACGAACCGCGAGTCCCGAACCTGACCACGTTGACTCGGACCCGCATCTGTCGAATCATCGGCCGAATTGAACCGAGACAACCTCCACTGTGTCGTTGCCGTGTACGGCGGCGCTGATTCATCTCGTCGCCATCTCTCTCTTCGATCAGTCGTCGCTCACCACCTCCTCACCCCGGTCTCTATCTCTCTCTTGAATTGTCGACCGGCACCACCCACCACAGCGTCGCCGCCTGTGGTGGTGGTGGTGTTGCTGCTGCTGAAGTCCGCCATACACCATCACCACTGGTTCCTCCATTACTGCCGCCGTAGTGGCGGCGCTGCTGCCATGAACCACCGCCAGCCGCCGCTGGCTACCGACGCTCCTCGCCGGCTTCGTCAGAGCTCCGCCGGTGAAGAAGGGGGGGGGGGGGTGTGAGTGTGGGTGTTGCTGGAGATGATGTGAAGTAAAGATGATTTGTTGTGGGTTTGTATGTGATCGAGAGGGAGTAGAGAGTGGAGATGGAGCATCTGTGATGTTATTTTGAGGGTTGAAGAAAAGGAGGTTCTCATGTGTGTGTGTATTTTGTTGCCTGCAAGTGTAATCGAGAGAGAGAGAGAGAGAGAGAGAGAGAGAGAGATAGAGGGTAATTTAGTGTGTTGGTTCACTTGTGTGTGTGTATCTGCACAATGTAAGGACCCTTATATAGAGATTTTTTAGATCTCATAAGATTTAGTAGAGATCTTGTGAAATCTTGATAAGATTTTAATAAGATTTTGTGTAGATTGTGTGAATCTTAATAAGATTTTGGATAGGATTTTGTAAGATTTTCAAATCTAGTAGAGATCTTGACAATATTTTGTAGAGATTTGATAATATCTAATATATTATGTACAGGTTTAGGCTTGTGGGTTTTGGGCTTGGGCCCAGGGCCCACAAGCCCATCTCATGTGTAAGTGGCCCGTAATTCTTAGGAGACCCGATATCGCAACCCAAACTCCAAAAGTCTCGAAAGCATAATAGTGGGTTGTCAGTGTCTTGTACGGTATCAGTTCGTTGTCGTATGATGTTCCGCAGATTCCACGCGAATCACCTTACGCGCACTGTATAGTCGAATAAACGTTCCTGGGCACTCCAAAGGCCTAATTAAGTTAATTTGCGCTGTAAACACTATTTATTATTGCGTTAATCAACTCTTAATCACGTAATTAAGAGTCGTAAATCACCGGTTGTCACAAAAATCACCGCACCAAGCTCCAGATGGTGAGTAGTGTAGTTTTTCTCATGCACTTTGAGTTGTCGAGAGGCATAGGCAATAACCTTTTCCCGCTGCATGAGCACACAGCCTAATCCACGGTTCGAGGCATCGCAATACACCACAAAATTGTCATTGCCATCGGGTAGAGTTAATACAGGAGCAGTACACAAAAGATTCTTAAGGGTTTGAAAGGAGTTCTCTTGCTCGGGACCCCAAACAAAAGGTTTCTCCTGTTATGGCTCATTTTCTGAGTATGCATGCTGACTAATATCCTGCTCTTCATTGTTTATCTGTGATCAGGATACTGGACGAGGACATTGCTAATATCCTGGGTGATATCCTGGGGTATACCGAATTAATCACGTGCAGGTTGAAGACTGGGACTTGCCAACGGTCAAGTGGACTCCATTTCCTCAAGACTCGGGCGTATTTGTTAAAGGAGAGACGTTGAGCCCGAAAGACCAGGTCTCCAACGTTCAACTAAGGAATATTCGTTGGATCCCGGTTATTTAGGATAGTTAGTTACATTAGTTTTACTATAAATAGATGGGGGCGGATCAGATTAAGTCACGCAATTTTTACACACTTTCAAACACTTTCTCTCTAGTTCATCGCAAACACTACACACAACACTTGTACTTGAATTACATTGTAACACATAGTCGATCCGCACCACATCCTGCACTGTATCCTGATATTTGAAGCAATAGAAGAACAAGGCAGCTGCGATTGTCAGCTCCCGAGGTTTTATGCCGACGATCTAGATTGATCAAGGGCTTTCCTCGTACATCACGTGTCCACCTTTACATTTTCGCTCATTGTTTGATCATAGATACAGCTCTATATTCTGAGCCGTATCCTGAAACTGTTTTCATATCTAATTTTGTTAACACATTTTTCATACATATTTCTAGCACACTACCTCACTTAACTAATTTGATCACTTAATTGCTTAGGTAATTTTTGACCAAAACAATTTGGCGCCCACCGTGGGGCAAAGTGGTGCTACTTTTACTAAAAGTCTTTGCAAAGTCATTAATCGGTTTTCTATTTTCAAAACTTTTTGCCACATTGTTTACAATGGCCTCAAGATCAAACATGAGCTCTTCCACTATGTCCGCTACAACCTCTGCTACTACTGGTTCGGTGCTCCCACCACCTCCTCCAAGGATTCCGTTTTCTTCACAATCTCAAGATGTTATCCCTACTCGGAGTGTCCAGGGATCTGCTCCCGTTTTAGCCTCTAACAATGAAATTTTGACTTTATTTGGAAGTGTGCAGGAACAAATGAGGCAGCAACAGGAGACTAACCAAATGCTATTAAGAGAAATACAACTCATAAAAGCTAGCTCGAGTAGACCCGCTGAAGAGACTGTCACTCCTATACAGCCCAGGGCTTTGAACTTCAGTTCCGCAGTTTACACTGAGGATAATAGGGGGAATATCGTCCCAAGCCATTCTCAGAATCATACCCCTAAGATACCCTCTTCGGTCAGGATATCGACTGTGAGAAGTTCAGGATATGCTTCAGGATATGGCCAAAATCCTCAGAATGGTAATGTGTCAAATAATAATATTCTCGCTACTAACAATAATGGCTCTTTGCAGGATGCAGGTATGACGTCAACATTTGCCAGGGAGCTCCAGAAATTGAAGGACATGATATCCAGTGTACCTAGAGTGGTCCAGCCAATTCCGGAAGTATCCCAGGACAGCCACAGGATATCCTGCTTTGCATATCCCATCTGTGATGCTGAAATCCCAAAAAGACTTCAGACTCCCAACATGAAGCTGTATGATGGGACTACGGATCCTGAAGAGCATATTGCCCAGTATAGGGAAAGAATGGAGATTAACCCTATCCCTCCGGAGCTTAAGGAAGCATGCTTATGCAAGGGATTTGGTTCTACTCTGACAGGATCAGCCTTGAAATGGCTGTTAAACGTTCCTCCTCACTCAATTACTTCGTTTGCTCATTTGGTTAATTTATTTAACAGTCAATTTTCTTGTAGTCGGAGTTTTGAGAAACTAACCAGTGACCTTTACAGGATAACTCAAGGGCCTCAGGAATCCTTGAGGGATGAGGGATTATGTGAACAAATTCAGTCGAGAATCCTTGGATATCCCATATCTTGATGTTGCAATAGCTGTGCAAGCTTTTAAGATGGGATTACAAAAGGATTCTCAGTTTTATCAGGATCTTGTAATGAATCCCTGCAGGAATCTCGACGAAGCTCGTAACAGGGCTTTGAGATATATCCGCCTGGAAGATGACAAGAAGATGCAGGAGAGGATGAATTCTACCTCAACCTATGAATCAACTAACAGGAAATCAGAAGCCTCATATAAGCCATATCGCTCCAGGCCATATGGCAGAAATGATAACAAGAAAGTGAACGCTGTTGAAGACGAGGATCCTGAAGAATATCCTGATTTATCTGAATACTGCTTTTTTGTTAACATACCTAAATTAATGTATGCTATGTAGGGCTTAGGGGACAAAGCTAGGTGGCCTCGAAAGAACCAGCAGAAAGCTGATTGGAAGGATAAATCCAAATGGTGTGCCTTCCACGAAGACTTCGGACATATGACCGAGGATTGCATTGCTTTAAGGAAAGAGATAAGTTACCTGTTAAGCAAGGGGTATCTGAAGGACTTGCTGGGAAAAAAGAAGAATAAAGGGCAGGATCCCGAGAAGGATCCTGAACGAGCAGCATCACCCCTAGCAGATGCCAAGATATTTAACTTTATTTCAGGAGGATCCGACATTTGTGGGACTTCGTATTCGGCGGCCAAGAGACATGCGAAGGAAGCTAAGAGCGAGAGGGGAGACAGACCACTCAGAATGACTACCCTCACAACTGATAAAGTGATCACTTTCGATAGTGATGACAGGGATACTGTTCAGGGTCCTCACCATGATGCTTTAGTAATAACATTATATGTGGCTAACCATTTTGTACGCAGGATACTGGTAGACAACAGTAGTTCTGTCAATATAATTCAGCTGGAAACATTGAAGAGGATGAATGTATCTCCGATGGATATCACTTCGAAGTCCACTGTGCTCGTTGGTTTCAGTGGAGAAGCTAGGAATACCGTAGGGGAGATAAAGTTACCAGTATATGTTGAAGGGGTCAACTCAATACAACGCTTCTGCGTGATGGACTCCTTATCCTGCTATAACATCATACTGGGAAGACCATGGATTCACGATATGAAAGCTGTGCCATCAACATATCACCAATGCATCAAGATCCCTACCCCTTGGGGGGTTGTCAAGGTGGAAAGTGATCAACAGGAAGCGAAAGAATGCTACTCATCCTCGATGAAATCCTCAACTAAGCCTAGTACAGCATAGCAATTAAAGATGCGGGCCCAGGATATCGTGGAGGATTCGGAGCAGGATGTGAAGAAAATTATCCTGGATCAGGATAATCCTGATATCTCGGTGCTCGTAGGAACCAATATCCCTCAGGATATTGAAGAACAGTTAACTAACTTTTTGAAATGCAGGATGTCAACATTTGCATGGAAGCATGAGGATATGACAGGCATATCCAAAGACATTATCACTCACAAGCTTGGAATTGACAAATCATTCAAGCCTGTTCAGCAAAAAAGAAGGAAATTCGCTCCTGAGCGGAATGCGATTATCCAAGAGGAAGTTGAAAGATTGTTGAAGTCCAGGATGATCAGAGAAGTCAAGTTTCCAAGATGGCTAGCAAACGTAGTTGTGGTACAGAAGAAAAACGGGAAATGGAGAGTCTGTGTAGATTACACGGACTTGAACAAGGCTTGTCCTAAAGATCCATTTCCTCTCCCTCATATCGATGCAATGGTAGATGCTACTGCTGGACATGAAATGTTAACATTCATGGACGCATCCTCAGGATTTCAGCAGATTCAAATGGAGCCCTCGGATCAGGAGGATACTGCTTTCATGACACCAACAGGTATATATTGCTATACTGCTATGCCTTTCGGTTTGAAAAATGCAGGTGCAACATACCAGAGATTGGTAAACATGATGTTCAAAGATAAGCTGGGGGACACCATGGAGGTATATATTGACGATATGGTGGTAAAATCTAAGAGAGCTGAGGATCACCTCCAGGATATCAAGGGAGCATTTGATATCCTGGATCAATACAACATGAAGCTGAATCCTGCTAAGTGCCATTTCGGAGTGGGGACAGGAAAGTTTCTTGGATATATGGTGACAAAAAGGGGGATAGAAGCAAGCCCAGAGCAGATCAAAGCTATCCTGGATATAATATCACCCTCAAATATGAAGGACGTACAAAGGTTGATAGGCCGAGTAGCAGCTTTGAATAGATTTATTTCAAGATCCTCAGAAAAATGCAAGGAATTCTATGATATCCGCAAGAAGAATAAGAAATTTGAATGGGGAGCAAAGCATGAAGCAGCCTTGCAAGATTTGAAGCGATATCTCTCAACCGCACCTCTATTGATGAAGCCTGAAAATGGTGAACCACTATCCCTATACCTCGCTGTATCAGGGAATGCTGTAAGTGCCGTTCTTATAAAAGACCATGAAGGTCAGCAATATCCTGTATATTATGTTAGTAAAAGTTTGTTAGATGCTGAAACTAGGTATTCTCATTTAGAAAAATTGATATTAGCTCTAGTCATGGCATCGACAAAGCTTAGACATTATTTTGAGACACATAGGATCCATGTTAAAACGAATTATCCTGTTAAAAATGTGCTTAGGAAACCAGAGATGTCAGGCAGGATGGCCAAGTGGTCAGTAAAGTTAAGTGCTTATGATTTAGTATATGAACCTAGAAATGCCATAAAGTCTCAGGCTTTAGCTGACTTTGTGGCTGATTTCAGTAGTGATATTCAGGATGAGGTAGACCTAGAAGTTCAACAGTTAGGAGAATCTTCAGGATCCTGGACATTATATACTGATGGTGCATCCAATATAAGAGGTGTAGGTTTAGGTATACTACTAAAATCGCCACAGGGGGACATATTACCCCAGGCCATTAGGTGTGAATTTCCTGCTACTAATAATGAGGCAGAATATGAAGCTTTAATTGCCGGATTAGAATTGGCTAAGAGTATGAGTATCAAGAATTTGCGAGTATATGTTGACTCCTTGTTAATTACTAACCATTTTAATGGATCCTATGCAGTTAAGGGTGAGAAAATAATCGAATACCTCGATATTCTCAAAAAATTAGCAGAATATTTCGATGTTTTTACACTTGAACAGGTACCAAGAGAGGATAACGCTGAAGCAGATGCCTTAGCAAATCTGGGATCATCGATCAGGATACCAGAAGGAACCCAAATACCAATAATACATGTCTTGTATCCTGCAACGAATCCTCGGGATAAAGAAGTAGCGGGTATTCAGGATTCTGGAGCAGAGTATCCTGAAGAGGATCCTGAATCTTGGACGGCTCCAATCATGAGATATCTCAAGGAAGGATACATCCCCGAAAATGAAAATCCTAAGGCATTTAGGATGAAGGTATCACGATTCACTATTATAAATAATGTTTTATACAAGAAATCTCTTGCAGGACCGTATTTGAGGTGCTTGGAGGATCCTGAAGCCAAAGAAGTACTTCAGGATATACATGAAGGGGATTGTGGTAACCATACTGGGGGCAGGTCATTATTCTCAAAAGTATTAAGGATAGGATATTATTGGCCAACAATGAGAAAAGATGCCGCAGAATATGCTCGAAAATGTGACGCATGTCAAAGGCATAGTAACATATTACACCAGCCTGCTGAACCGCTGTATCCTATTGTTTCCCCTTGGCCGTTTATGAAGTGGGGTATGGATGTAGTGGGAAAGCTTCCAAAAGCTCCAGGAGGAAAGGTTTTCATGTTGGCAATGACGGATTATTTCTCCAAGTGGGTTGAAGCAGAAGCATTTGTTCAAGTTAGAGATCAAGAAGTAGTATCCTTCATAAAGAGAAATATCCTGACCAGATTCGGAGTACCAGCTGAGATAATCTGTGACAATGGTGCTCAGTTTATAAGTAAGAGAACTACTGACTTTTGCAAGAGTTGGGGAATCAAAATGATCACATCTACTCCGGTACATCCTCAAGCGAATGGACAAGCAGAATCCTCAAACAAGATAATTGTCAATAACTTAAAGAAGAGACTTGGAGCCAAAAAAGGAAGATGGGCAGAAGAATTACCCTTTGTTTTATGTGCTGATAGGACAACGGTCAAGAATGCAACAGGCCAAACCCAATTTTCCTTGGTATTTGGAGCAGAAGCAATGATTCCAACGGAAATGGCAAAACCTACTGCAAGATCTATCCTACGGGATCCTGAACAGAATCCTGAAGCCTTGTGTCAGGATTTGGATACTATAGATGAAAAAAGGGATGCAGCAAGGCTAAGAATGGCAGCATATCAACAAAGAATATCCAGAGCATATAACAAGAATATTAGGACCAGAAGATTTAAGGTTGGAGATTGGGTATTGAGAAAGGCTTTTCAGAATACTACTAATCCTGCCGATGGCAAGTTAGCTCCAAAATGGGAAGGACCATATGAAGTTGAATCAGAAGCAGGGAAAGGAGCATATAGACTCAAGAATATGGAAG
The DNA here is from genome assembly GCA_030545235.1 of Helianthus tuberosus. Classification (NCBI taxonomy): domain Eukaryota; kingdom Viridiplantae; phylum Streptophyta; class Magnoliopsida; order Asterales; family Asteraceae; genus Helianthus; species Helianthus tuberosus. The sequence continues at coordinate 23,188 of JARYGA010035910.1, read as the reverse complement.
GGGATATGCTACCGAGATCTTGGAATGCTATACACCTTAAGCTTTATTTCAAGTGAGTTTAGAATTTAATTTCTAACTCAGGATGGTATGAATTCTATCTTTTTTAAATATGTTTTGGTTTAATTTATTCTTTGAAACCCAATACTAACTTAAGCATCGGAGGGGTGTTAGCCAAGCTAACACCCACCTTAGTTTAAGGATGTTTTTCAGTATATGCTCCAGGATATAGCTCCAGGATGCTCACTCAAGATACTTCGGAAGATTAGAGGATTGGCCCCCTCTCTCACGTATAAGGGATCCTGATCCCTTCACAGGTTTAAAGGTATTCACCTTTCTTCCGAATTGGGTTTAGACACCCCGCCTGGAGCGCAAGTTATTCAGGGATAGTTCAAGGTGGCGGGACCAGTCCATGTAAAAGTGGCTGACAATTTCGTTACTGTTGGCTATATCCGGAATCCTAAAGGTATATGAGGATTGATCACCCTTTCTCACGAAAGGGTATTTTCATACTCTCTAAGGTTTAAAGGTTTTCACCTTTCTAAGTCTTGGAGTTTATACACTCCCGCCTGTAGCGCATGAAAATTTGGGATTTTCCCCAGGATATAAGGAATTTATCTCCAAGACATTTTTGGTTTTTACCCTCGTGGCATGAAAAACTGCCTATACAATGGAAACTGATATTCAGAAGATTTCTAAGAAGACATTGTACACAGGGGACATTCCTATCGAGGCAATGGTGTAAAGCTAAAAGGATAAGGCTCGGAATTAATGCACTAAATGTCTCAGACAGGGGACATCTTCATTGGAAGAGTTGCAAAGGGATTGAAGTTTGGTAATAGGTTTATACCCTATTCCTGGTATGATCTTTCCTTTGTAAACATCGTTTAAGTTTTTAATAATACTATGTTTGGTAAAAGGTTAAATATCCTGATATATTCTCAAAATATGTTTTCAAAATACTTCTCAGAATATTTGATTAAAATATTTGAAATTAATACTAGTTTGAAACGTTGACCATTTAGGTATTATCAGAACAGGTTTTGGTAAGATAGATTGTTTTTCACTCTTTAAAGAACTTTCTACAAAGTTGAACGAATGTTTGGAAGTCCTATCTAATAACAGTTTTTGTAATATACTGCTGAGCATATTGATCAGGATATTTTCATAAGTTAACAATACAAAATTTTTACAAAAGAGTTACATTAAGTAGTGCAAGGCAATAACAAATAAGTCAAAAGATAGTTATATTATTAACAAGTCAAAAATTGTGCTTTTGGTTTCACCTTAAACTAAGGCCCATCCACCAAAAGCACAATTAGTTTCTACCATACTTGTGTAACGGTTGGAGGATCTATCTCAAAACAGGACCTGTCCACCTACAACCATTACCACATTCAAAACAGGTTATACTAATCAATGACCAAGGGCTTCATCCTAAAACATAGGACCCATCCACCTTTGGTCATCATATTGTTCTAATGCAGGAAGTATAAATTGTTCAAAGACAGGAAAAGTAAATTGTTTACATAACCACAACCACGAAATTTAAAAGTGGGCTCCGGCCTTGGCACGTATATCCATCATCGCCCACTTCGCCGCTTAAGAAGCGGCACCTTCTTGATCAACAGCCTCCTTCCCAGCATCTGCACCAGCATCGGCCTCAGGATTCTTCTCGGCATCACCATCATCAGCATTGGCTAGTTCCTCTGCCGCCTTAGAAGGCTCTTCACCAGCATGCTTTGCAGGATGAGCAACGGGATGACCTTCGAGATCCTTTAGTTTCGCCTCCCAAGTCTTTATGTTCCAGGAGGGGCATTCGAAGCCCGAATCCCTGGCCTCATAAGCCATCCTTATCCTGGCTTGGAGAAGAGAGACGACCACGGATGCTTTGAGGCTATCCCGATATGAACTCATATTCTGCTGGTATTGGAGAAGGGCGGCATCTAGTTTGGCTTGGGCATCCTCGTTGGCTTTATGGAGGGTAGCTTGGTGTTCCTGCATCATGGCCTTGTATTTGTCCTCGTAATGCTGGGATTTGGCAGCCGCAATGGTTCCTTAATCAGCTATGGTGGCTTCAGCTTTCTCCAGCTTGATCTCCAACATCTCGTTAAGCCCGCAGGCGTCTTCATACAAGTGCATAAGACGATCCAAGCCCTATCGATAAGGACACATGTATCGATGTAAAAATAAGCAGGATAAGGACTAACATACTTGTGCAGGATATCGAAAGGAAAATTTTACCTGTTTGAGGAATGAGGTGGCTTCGTTAAACCCATGATTCTCGAAAGAGAATGTTTCAGAAACAGCTGGAGAGTCCGTCTCCTTTCTCTTACGAGAACTTGATGCCCGGGTCCTAGATGCCGGAGGGGCTTTGGAAGCAGAAACGGTCCTTGAAGAGGTAGGCTTTGGTGTAGCAGACGACTTTGGCTTGGATTCTTGTTTGATGGGTGCAAGGCTGGAGTAGCAATCCAACTCGTCAAGTTGGAAACCTTCAAGGTTGACAACTGGTACTGCACAAGGGAAGATATTCTTAAACTCATCATACTTTTGAAAAATAATTGATTTAAAATATATGCTGAGAATGTGCTTACCAAACATTTCTGAGCTTGATTTCTGGCTTGAATCTGTGAGAGACAGGGAGAAAGTTCTTTCACTGGCGGAAGTCGGTAGATTTCCTTGATCTTGGATTCGGATTCTGCACTGGGAGGCACTAAATCTCTGAAGTTCGCTGCATAAAAACATCAGGATATAAGTCTGCGATATAGTTTGAGGATATAATTGGGGATATTCCTAAAACCCTAAATCCTACCCTTGGTTAACCATTTAACCGGCAGATCGAAACCCTTATCAATAGAGTCTCTTTTTACAAAAAAGAATTTCCGTCGCCATCGATCCTCGTTCTTGGTGGCCTTAAGAACCAAAAGGTTCTTGGAGGTAGAAAACAGAAGAAAACGGTGATCGTCGTGGGATCTCAACCGATATGCTATAGGGAGGTCTTCAATAAACAGGTCAGGAAAATGACGAGACTTGATTTGATCCAGCACTATCAAAACTCGCCAGACCATTGGCATAGTCTGGGCATAGCTAAGGCCGGTGAGTTCAAAAAAGCGAGAGATGAAGGGTGGAAATGGGTACCGGAGTCCAAGAGAGAAAGGGTAGGCGAAGAAACAAACCCACTCGTCAGATGATGCGTCTGATCGGGCTTCCCGATCGAAAGGGCGAAAGACTGTTCCGGTGGGGAAGGCGTCAGAATCTTTAAGAGCAGCGATGTCGGCGTTGTTGAAGCAGTAGATTTCCTTTGCTGTATCACGGATGAAATTTTGACTTACGAGGGTTGAGGCCGGTCCGTCCGATCGAGATCTTGTTCGTGATGCCATGAAGGGTGTTGGGCAAACTAAAAGAAACTCAAGAAAGAAGGATAGAGGATGGAGAGAAAAGTGATTACCTGAAAATTGCTTGAAGAATGATGATAATAAGCAGAAATGATGTGGCTAAATATAGGCTGAATATAGGGGGTAAAGAGTAAATATAGCATTGAAAATGGTGCAATGTCATTTCAACCATCGTTTCATTTTAATTGCCTCGATCGACAAGATAAGGTTTTGAAATATATCCGTTGGATTGGTATACCAACCGATATATTTGGGGACAATTGTTATAGCTCATTTTCTGAGTATGCATGCTGACTAATATCCTGCTCTTCATTGTTTATCTGTGATCAGGATACTGGACGAGGACATTGCTAATATCCTGGGTGATATCCTGGGGTATACCGAATTAATCACGTGCAGGTTAAAGACTGGGACTTGCCAACGGTCAAGTGGACTCCATTTCCTCAAGACTCGGGCGTATTTGTTAAAGGAGAGACGTTGAGCCCGAAAGACCAGGTCTCCAACGTTCAACTAAGGAATATTCGTTGGATCCCGGTTATTTAGGATAGTTAGTTACATTAGTTTTACTATAAATAGATGGGGGCGGATCAGATTAAGTCACGCAATTTTTACACACTTTCAAACACTTTCTCTCTAGTTCATCGCAAACACTACACACAACACTTGTACTCGAATTACATTGTAACACATAGTCAATCCGCACCACATCCTGCACTGTATCCTGATATTTGAAGCAATAGAAGAACAAGGCAGCTGCGATTGTCAGCTCCCGAGGTTTTATGCCGGCGATCTAGATTGATCAAGGGCTTTCCTCGTACATCACGTGTCCACCTTTACATTTTCGCTCATTGTTTGATCATAGATACAACTCTATATTCTGAGCCGCATCCTGAAACTGTTTTCATATCTAATTTTGTTAACACATTTTTCATACATATTTCTAGCACACTACCTCACTTAACTAATTTGATCACTTAATTGCTTAGGTAATTTTTGACCAAAACATCTCCTTCTGAGTTAGAGTAGTAAGAGGAACATCGATTTTTGAGAAATCCACGATGAACCGGCGGTAATAGCCCGCCGATCCTAGAAAAGAACGAATCTCAGACACGGACTTAGGCGTACACCAATTCTTCATGGCCTCAATTTTTGAAGGGTCAACATGAATACCCTGACTACTAACAATATGACCAAGAAACTGCACTTCATCAATCCAGAATTCACATTTGGAAAACTTAGCATAGAGGCGTTCACCCCGCAAAAGTTCAAGCATAAGACGTAGATGGCGAGCATGATCAGCTTTAGACTTAGAATAGATAAGAATGTCATCAATAAAGACTATAACAAAACGATCCAAATAGGGTTTACAAACGTGGTTCATAAGATCCATAAACACGGCGGGTGCGTTAGTCAAACCAAAAGGCATGACCACGAACTCGTAGTGCCCATATCGAGTACGAAACGCAGTTTTTGGAATATCATCTTCAAGGACACGTAGTTTTTGGAATATCCAGAACGTAGGTCAATTTTAGAGAAATAGGACGCGCCTTGTGGTTGGTCAAATAAATCATCAATACGGGGCAACGGGTAACGATTTTTCACGGTCAACTTATTAAGCTCACGGTAGACGATACACATACGGAACGACCCATCCTTCTTCTTGACAAATGATATGGGAGCACCCCACGGGGAGGTACTTGGACGAATAAAACCTTTATCGAGCAGTTCCTGTAGCTGGCTGGATAACTCTTGCATCTCGGAAGGTGCAAGACGGTAAGGAGCCCTGGCGACAGGAGTCGAGCCAGGTATGAGGTCAATACGAAAGTCAACGGATCTGGGAGGCGGAAGACCAGGTAAATCCTCAGGGAAGACATCACTAAAATCACACACAACTGGAACATCGTTTATGTTCTTCCCCTTGCCCTTTTGTTCCACCACGTGGGCCAAAAAGGCAGGGTTCTGTTTACGTAAAATTCTGCTCGCCTGTGTGCATGACATCAGCCTTAGTCCTTTCGAAAGTCGGTCCCCATAGACATACAAAAGATCACCAGATGGAAGAGGAAGACGGACAAGCTTTTCATGACACACGATTTTGGCATGGTTCTTGCGCAACCAATCCATACCGATAATGACATCAAAACTACCCAAACGCATTGGGATAAGATCAATAGCGAATACGTGATCGTTAAGTATCAAGGAACAATCACGCTCGATAGAGTTCACAAGAATCGACTTACCATTGGCGACCTCAACAGAGAACGACTCGGGTAACTTAGAGCGTGTACAATTTATCAAAGACTCGAATTCTACGGACACAAAACTCTTTTCGGCGCCAGTATCAAATAGGATCGAAGCATAAAGATTATTAACAAGAAACATACCATTTACCACGTCATTATTGTTGCGAGCCTGATTTGCATTGAGGTTGAACGCTCGTCCACGAGCGGCTGCTGGTTGCTCCTGGTTCAGCTGGGGGCAACGGTTACGGAGAGGAGTAGTGTCCCCACACTGAAAACATGCACGAACGGCATTGATCGGTCCAGGGTTCTGCAGAGGAGGAGCCGGAAGAGCTGCTTGAGCTGGTGGAGCAGGAGCTTGCTGAGCTTGAGGAGCAGGATTAGCTTGACGACAGTATGGAGCCGTGTGACCATAACGGTTACAATTGGTGCATAATCGGCATGCAGAAGTAGCAGGATTATGAAAGTTGCATTTCGCACACTTGGGATAAGACCTGGTGTATTGCTTCTTTGCTTCAGAAGCAGCAGGGTTAGCGGCGACAGGGGTAGGAGCGGGTTTCGCTGTAGGGTTAGCAGTAGGAGTAATAGCATTACATCCTGAGCCCTGAGCTTTCCGTTTCTTGTTCTTGCTGCCACTTGGCTGCTGAGTGACTTGATTGGCAGACTTTGAAGTAGCAGGGGTAGCAAACTGCTTGTCACGCACACGATTGTTGTTGAGACTAGCTGCGAGTCGGTAGACTTCTTCAATAGTTTCTAACTGAGCTGCTTCGATGGAATCACTGTTGGTGCATGTTATATGACAACAGCTTTGGTTTGGTCTTTGGATATTAAACAGAAGATTGGATCATGAAGACTTAAAGAAAAATGAGTTCTATAAAGCCCAATCAGTCCAAGTTTGTACTAAGTCTATTAGGCCCAAGTTTATGTAACAAATGTAATATGGGCAAAGCCCAATTCGAGATCTTGGCTGTGTGTATATAAACAGCCTTAGTCTTGAGTTGTAGGGTTAGACACTTTAGACAACTTGAGAGCCTTTTGGAGATTGTGAGAGAGCATTCAAGTTTGAGAGGTTAAGAACAAAACAGAAATCGGCTGTTAGGTTCTTGTAGATCTTAGTGATTGTAAAACGCTTCTAAGGGTTTGATAATCACAGAAGATCAGTTTGAAAGTTTGCGTGTTTGTGTGTTTGAGTTCTTGTTCTTCTACATAATCTTGTTTCTGTGTTTGAAGATCAATCAAGGGGATTCCGCACCCTTGATAGATTAACAGTCTTGTGAAGATCCAACGGGATTCACGGACCTACAATTGGTATCAGAGCGTTTGCTCTTGTGCGTGGTTCAAGACTGAAGATCTGGATTCAAGATTCAAGTTGTTTTTCGGTTGAAAATTTTTTGGTGTCTCATTCATAATTTTCGTGAAGAACAGCAAGAACAAGGAAGAACAGTTCAAAATTCTGAAGTTTTGATCTGATTTGGTAGTTGGTAGTTGTGGTTGAGTTGGTTTGTTTGAAAATTTCGAGTTAAAATTTTTGGGTTTTTGCGAAGAACAGGAAGAACACTTGAAGAACAGCTTAAATTCGTGTATTTTAATCTGTTTTGATTATTGTTTTGACTGTTTTCGTGTTTGTAGGAGACTTTTGCTTGGATTTCGTGTAAGGAAAGAAGTGTTGATTGAGACTTTGCTTGTGCGACCGGATTGTCAGCTGCTGCTGTTGATAGCTGCTGCTGTTTCGGGATTGGGTGGCTGGGTGGCCCAATCAGCTCTTGTGCGATCTTTTGATATTCAAAATTTGAAATTTTTAAGCTTGTGCGTTTGGAGGTCTTGTACGTTTGGAGTTCTTGTACGGTTGGAGTTCTTGTTCGGTTGAGGATCTTGTGCGTTTGGAGTTCTTGTGCGACCCGGATTACTCTTGTGCGATCCGGATTACTCTTGTGCGACCCGGATTACTCTTGTGCGATCTGGCCCAGGCCCGTTAAAGTGACTGTTTGGCCCAAAGTTAGTGGACTGTGCGATCCAGAAGATCTTGTGCGTTCCAAAGGGTCTTGTGCGATCCTATCTTGTGTGACTCACTAGTGGTGGAATTTTGAAAGGCAAGCGAAGGAATTTTTCCAGTGTTTCGAGTTTAGAGAACTATCTATAGCTCTTCTGAAGAAGCCGTTTGCACCGTTGAACTCGTGGGATTTTTAGGACCAAAAAAAAATATAAAAAAAATTTGGATTCGACATTAGATATCTTTGGATTCGTCTTTTCCAGTGTTTCGAGTTTAGAGAACTATCTATAGCTCTTCTGGAAAATCCCGAATTCGGTCTTCGACATTAGATATCTTTGGATTCGTCTTTTCGAGACGATTCTAACGGTGTAATTTGGTAACCACTGTGTTCGGAAAAATTTTGTACGGTTTTATCAGTCAGTTACGTTGAAATGTCGAACATGTCTAAATTGAACGAACTCTTAAGGATGGAACATGAGGTAGGCACGACGAACAAACCACCTAAGATGATGAAGGTGGAGAACTACTTGACATGGAAGGATAGGTTTCAATCTTTTGTTGAGTACCAGGACACGCGTATGTGGATATGCATAGACGATGGGTATGTGAACCCAACTCATGAGTTTGAGGGAAGACAACGTATAACTGCTTATGTTGATATGGATGCCGAACAAAAGAAAATGTATGAGGCTGAAAAGAGAGCCTTGGCAGCCATTAAAATGTCTTTACCTGATGGCATCAAGCATACCTTTAAGAAATATACTACTTCAAAGGAAATGTGGGATGCACTAGAGAAGAGATATGAGGGAAATCCTGATGTCAAGAAGAACAAAGTTGATCTACTGAAGAAGCAGTTTGCTGTATTCAAGTACATGAAGAATGAGTCACTTGAAGACGTCATCACTCGATACTACCATCTGATGTCAGAACTGGATAATTATGATATAGATTGCTATACTGACATTGAGAAAAACGACAAGCTGCTTGATGCTCTACCGGCTAAATGGGATATCTATACTCTCATGATTAAGGGAGAAGCAGATTATGACACGAAGGAATTGGAAGAAGTAGTTGGAAAGCTTAGAGCTTATGAGCTTAGTATGAAGAAAAAGGACACTGGTTATGATCAGGTTCAAGATCCAGGGATATACAATGGGCTTACATCTTCTTCACCTCATGATGCTTCTAGCGACTCTGCAACTGCATTTCTTTCGTGTGATAAGGAGCAGGTCACAGTGAATGAGGATGGTGATGTGTGTTTTGTAGCTGATGCAGGAGGATCAACAGGAGTCAAGAGAACATCAACTTCAAAGCAAAGTAGTAGTGCAAAGTCAATGCCTATGAGTGTGAAGTCTGCTGAAGAACATCTTGCTCTACTTGCTTCTTTTGTTGCTTCTTAGGAGAACTACATTCAAGGGAAAATATCCGATCCTGCCACTTTAGATGAAGATTATGATCAGATTGACCCTGACGATCTAGAAGAGATGGATCTACAATGGCAGATGGCCATGATTTCGAGACGTGTGAAGAGGTTCATGAACAGAACTGGAAGGAAGTTTGTAGGAAAGAGCGTAGGTTTTGACAAGACCAAAGTCAGGTGCTTTCACTGTCAGAGTTATGGTCATTTCGCTAGGGAATGTCAAAAACAAAAGCATGAGAATACGAATCAAAGTTCAAACAATCGGAATGCATCAAACAACTCTAACTCTAACTCTAACTCTAACTCAAGGGCGTTGATATCTACTGCAAGAGAAGGCTCATATGACTGGAGCATTCACTTAGAAAATGATGAGAATGTCACTCAAGCATTCATGGCAGAGATCACTCAAATCAATGATGGTGAAGCTACAGTAGATGAGGCTAAAGTTGAGAAGAAGAGTGAAGTTGAGGAAGATAAGGCTGATCAGACAACAGATGCTGAAGAGGATAAGCCTGAGTCTGAGCATGAAATGGAAGCTGATGAGAAAGATGAAATCATCAAAAGAATGGAAGCTCAACTTGCTGCTCTCATGGCCAACTCAGACAAATCGACAGGAGAGGTAAGTAACTCTGCCACTTCTGTTTGTTTAAAGTGTCGTGAACTACAGGGTGAAGTTGACAAATTGTCAACTCAAAACAAATGTCTTGTGAGCGAAATGTCTAACGTAAAAGAATCAAATTTCTTTGCTAAAAGAAACGAGTCATCATATTTGAAAAAGATAAAAGGCTATGAAGCTGAAATTGAAGTTTTAACCAGCAAACTAAACGAAAAACTTCAAGTCATAGACTTAGCTCATGACATGATGGCTGAGAAAACAAAAGAGATTTCTGAAAAATGCAAAGAGTTGTCAGATGCACAACTCAAAATTGTTGAACTTGAAAAGAAATTAGGTCAATTCAGGGATTCTACTTTTGTTATGAAACACATGATGGGTGGGTTAAAGAAGAGTAATGACAAGACAAGTGTGGGATTCCAGGGCTTTAATGAAGTCCCACCTCCTCTTAGTCATGACTATTCTTTCCTACCCGATGAGGATGAGCTTACAGACTGTCTGTCAACATCACCAAGTAGTTTCACATCCAGTCAAGGTGATGTGTCTGAAGATAATGATGCTAAGAAGGAAAATAACAGCAAACCTGTTTTGAAAAAGAAAAACTCAAATCCTACGAATAAAAATCCAACTTTTGTTAAAAAGGTTAATTTTGTTCAAGGAAGTGACATGAAAAACGAAACAGCCGTTATTGAAAACGAATCAAATTTAAAGTTTGCAAAAAATAAGAACATAGAAAATCTTGAAACTAAGCAAACTGAACCAAATCCTTCTAAGGCATCATCATCAAAACCAGAATCTAGTTCAAAGGCTTCAACTGAGAAGTCTTCGAAAAAGAGATCGTGCTTCAAATGTCACACAAAGGGACATGTAGCTAGCTGCTGTCCTAACAAAAAGGTTGAAGCACAAGTTAGTGAGAAACAAAGAGGGAAATCACCTGAGAAGCAAGGTGATAATGAGGAGAAAGTCTCAAATTCTCCAAACAAATCTGCTCCAAAGCAACAATCGGGTGTTGCTGGTGGTGTAGATAAGGCTGAAAAAGGAACTCCACAAGTTCCTCGTTTCCAAAGAAATCAACCAAGATTTCAGCCTGAATCTACATCAGGCAGATATGAAAGACCTAGAAGTAACTCACCAAGAATTAATAATCAAAATTCAAATAATTTCAGAAGTCAAGGTCAATATCAAAATCGATACCAAAATAATGGTGGTCGAACTTTTTATAACAATGGCTTCAGAAATTGCAATCAAGGTTCTTGGAATCAAAATCAAAATTTTCAAAGGTCACATAGTCCAAACACAAATAGGTACCCTCAGGACCAGAGACCTTATGGCAACCGTGTCCCATTTCCATCTACAGGCCCAAGATCTAAGACTCCAGCTAGGAGTGATGGATACTGGATGGATGTTCCTGTAGTTGATGAATCTGGAAGACCCAAGACCATTAAGGCTTGGGTCCCCCAGTCTAACTAATCTTTCGGTTGGTGTGTGCAGGAGCTGCTAAGGAGGATTATCAACTTATGGTATGTTGATAGTGGCTGCTCCAGGCACATGACGGGGGATGCGAGGTTGTTTTCTGAATTTGATGGTGGACATGTAAATTTTGCTGGTGCTAAAGGTGGTAGGATTACTGGACGAGGAAAAGTGACGAATGGGAAGATCACTTTGGACAAAGTGAACTATGTTGAGCAGCTTAAACACAATCTGATGAGCGTGTCACAAGTCTGCGACAAGGGTCACTCGGTCCATTTTACAAATACTGAGGCATTGGTGTTGAAACCGGGTTTGGTCATTCCGGACGATTGGATAGTTATGCGTGCACCAAGGAAAAATGATACTTATGTCATGGACATGGGTGCCAAGGATCCAACTGCTGCGGTGGCGTGTTTACTGTCAAAAGCATCTGAAGCTGAATCTATGTTGTGGCACAGACGCATGGCTCACATTCACTACCGCAAAATGAATTATATCATAAAGAATGAGCTAGTGAAAGGGGTTCCATTGCTGAGGTTTCAAGTGGAAGATAAATGTCTTCCGTGTCAAAAGGGAAAACAACACAAGAAACCTCATAAGTCTAAAACAGTAAATTCCATTAATGCCCCTTATGATTTACTTCACATGGATTTATTCGGTCCAGTGAACGTGAGGAGCATAGGTGGAAAGTACTATTGTCTTGTTGTCACTGATGATTACTCACGTTATTCATGGGTTTTCTTTTTAGGTACAAAAGATGAGACAGCAGAGATGTTGATAGATCTTTTTACAAAATTGGAAAACGTTCATGATGCAAGGATCAAGAGGATAAGGAGTGATAATGGCACGGAGTTCAAGAATCGGATTCTGGATCTCTACTGTCTTCGAAAGGGAATTGAACATCAATATTCTGCTCCTTATACTCCTCAGCAAAATGGAGTCGCTGAGAGGAAAAACAGGACGTTGATTGAAGCCGCTAGGACGATGCTTTCAGATTCAAAGCTACCAGTTCTTTTCTGGGGAGAAGCTGTGAATACAGCTTGCTACGTCCTAAACAAAGTTTTGACCGTTAAACGTTTTAACAAAACTTGTCATGAGTTAATGTTTAACGAAAAACCAAACTTAACAGGCTTTGAACCATTTGGATTACCCTGCACCATTGTGCGAAACAAAGATAAACAAAAATTCGGTGAGGTGGCAGATGAAGGCTACTTTCTGGGCTACGTGCCTGGCACACCGAATAAAAGGGTTTTTAATCTAAAAACTGGTAAAATTGAGGTTGTTTTCAATGTAGAAATTACTTCTTACAAACCTCAACAATCAACGAGTGGTCCTGCTATATTATATGATTATGATAGTGTGTTTAAATCATTTAATATTCCTGAGGTTTCTGATGCAGATGCTTCTCAGCTGATTCAAACAGTGATTGGTGAAGACGATGAAGGTGAATTTATGCCTAGATCGAATGTAGATATGTCAGATGCTCCGGGAACTTCCCAAAGTGCTGCTGATCATGATTCAAGCGATAGTGACTCTGAACCCTTTCAGGGGGAGGATTTCATTAATCCGTTTGCAAATCAAAATATTCAGGGGGAGGTTGGATCAAACCTGGGTGATAATCTAGAAGTCGATGCTGTTGCTACTACACGAGCAAATAGAGATCATCCAGTTGACATGATACTTGGAGATCCTACTGCAGGTGTTCAGACGAGAAGAAGCATAGCAGAAAATTCTGGGTTATTTGTTTCGATTGAGAAGACTGGGATAGTGAACGAGTGCTTGTATAGTTGCTTTATTTCCCAAGAGGAGCCGAAGAACATTCATATGGCTCTTAAAGACAATTCATGGGTTGAAGCTATGCAAGAGGAATTGGCCCAGTTTGCTAAGTTGAAGGTTTGGGAATTGGTGGACCTTCCAAGAGGTGAGAGAGAGATTGGCACTAAATGGGTATTTAGGTGCAAGAAAGATGAAAGAGGTATTGTCACACGCAACAAAGCTCGGTTGGTTGTCAAAGGCTTTAATCAGCAAGAGGGGATTGATTACAATGAGGTGTTTGCACCAGTGGCGAGGTTGGAGGCAATTCGTTTGTTTCTGGCTTTTGCTTCATTCAAGGGCTTCAAAGTTTACCAACTAGACGTGAAGAGTGCATTTCTTTACGGGAAAGTCCAAGAAGTGGTGTATGTCTCACAACCAGATGGGTTCGTTGATCCAGACTATCCAGATCGAGTGTACAAACTTGATAAGGCTTTGTATGGGTTACATCAAGCTCCCAGGGCATGGTACGAGACACTGTCTACACATCTGGTCAAAAATGGTTTTGAAAGAGGACAGATTGACGGTACACTGTTCATTAAGAGAAAGAAGGAAGATTTTCTGCTGGTACAGGTATACGTGGATGACATCATCTTTGGGTCATCTGACGAAAACATGTGTAAGGAATTTGAACTGGTGATGAAGAGCAAGTTTGAAATGATTGCTATGGGTGAGCTGTCTTACTTTCTGGGATTACAAGTTGAACAGAAGGAGGATGGGATGTTTATACATCAAACAAAGTATGTGTATGACATTTTGGCTCGATTCAAAATGAATGATTGCTCTACTTTCAACACACCCATTTGTGAAAACCACAATCTCGGCCCAGATCATGAAAGCACTGAAGATGTTGATCCAACTCAATACAGGGCGATGATTGGTTCTCTAATGTACTTGACTGCTTCAAGACCTGACATCATGTTTGCCGTATGCTTGTGTGCCAGATATCAAGCAAATCCAAAGGAGTCACATATGAAAGCAGTGAAGCAGATTCTTCGATACTTGAAGGGGAAACCTAAACTTGGATTGTGGTATCCAGCTGATAGTGATTTGAGGTTCGTTGCTTACACTGATTCAGATTTTGGAGGATGCAAATCAAACAGAAAGTCTACAACAGGTGGTTGTCAGTTCTTAGGAGGCAGGATCGTGTCTTGGCAATGCAAGAAGCAATCCTGTGTGTCTACCTCTACGTGTGAAGCTGAATATATTGCTGCGGGTAGCTGTTGCTCTCAGGTACTCTGGATCCAACAGCAGATGCGCGATTACGGTTTGGATTTCACTCGTACTCCTATTATGATAGATAATAATGCCACTATATCAATCACAAACAATCCCGTAAAGCACAGTAGAACTAAACACATAGACATACGTCATCACTTTATACGGGATTGTGCTGAAAAACGATTAATTGAATTGCACCGAGTCGACACAGAAGATAACCTTGCTGATCTTTACACAAAAGCTTTTGATCGAGCTCGCTTTGAACACTTAGTCGAACTCAATGGGATGAGGAATCCAGAATAACTGGTTTTTCATAAGAATTTTTGTAAATAGTTTACTGTTTTTCTTAAAAAATCAAAAATACAAAAACATCGAAATATTTCAAAAACACAAAAACAATAGAAAAGCAAAAATGAGTTTCCTGGCGAGCAAAAGAGAAAATGATAGTACATCAGTGGTCTGTCTAAACCTCTTTAAATCTTAAATGAAATATGCTAAGCAGCTCTATATATGATGTATCGGTAGGCTCGCAATCATTTTAAAGTGTGCAGGGTGATATAAACTTAAATCGACTGACGACCAGGTGGGAACCATTCATTGGCATATGGTCTTAGTACCAAAATTTCGTCTGAGAGATTGCCGAGGTTCTGAGATATTCGGTCTTTATGCTGCTTATCATCTAGGTATCATGGTTGTATCTTTTACCGAAAAATAACGGGGACGCAAGTCTAGATCTTCCATGATATCATACATACGTGTACATATTGCATTCGACCTCAATAAGTGATCAACAATCACATGTCCCCAAAATAAGTGATAATATATCACATTTATCCGGGAGTCAAGTTCGTCTCTCTGCTGTACGAAAGTACTGACCTGTTCACGGACTTGCTCCTGTGCCCTCATGCATCTGAAAATCAAGTTCCTCATCAATAAGTGATTCTATCACATAGGGCTTGTTTTCAATCAAAATAAGTGAGTTTCTCACATCATATGCGGTCAAACAGATGATAATCGGTATACTCACCGGTAAGATGAACCCTCGTGCATACCTTGATACGGGAATGTGTCGTGATGTGGATAAACACCGGTCGGTAAGTATAAATCATACCTTAACGTATCCCCTCGCCATGATTACATATGATAAGTTGAGCTTATGTGGACAACAATACCGATAATCGTTATAGGATGCTTATCTAAATGTTAACTATAAGAACAACAAGAGCGTTTTGACATGACCGTACACTGATATGATTCTTTTACCCTCGAAACTCGCAAAAAGAATGTCTGTATATATTTATTTACTGCTTTCAGTCTTTACATTTGAAAATATAAAAATCCAAAAATAGTGTCTTTTTCTGTTAAAATTCTTAATGTACGGAAAACTGTTATTCTTGGAGGAGTTGTTACCAAAAGGGGGAGACGGTGTTAGAAAGTGGGTTCAAAAATTTTTAAATCATGCAGGTTATAAGGTGTTTGTTAAAATTTGTGCGTGTTGGTGCTTTATTTGAAAATGCTTAATCTGATACAGTTTAACTATCTCTTGTACAATAATAATTCTTTAACTATGTTGAAAAATTCTTATGGTTTCTCGAGATGTTTGTTTTATAGTATGCAGATTGAAGCAGCTTGTTGATGAGAAGTTGCTGTGAAGAGAGGCGGAGTTTGTTGCTGCTTGGTAGAATCCTCCTTCTACAATGCAGAGTGGATGCTGTGAAGACTTACATTGAATGCTGAATCAAAACTTGGAAGATTTGGTGATTGGATGCATCAGCTTAGGGGGAGTCTGTTGCTGAGAAAGACAAAATTCATGTTGAAGCTGACGCTATCCAAAGACCAAAGACTGTGAGATTCTGAAGACTAAAGTTTCCTTTGCAAGCTATTGTCAAGGGGGAGTTTGTTGGTGCATGTTATATGACAACAGCTTTGGATTGGTCTTTGGATATTAAACAGAAGATTGGATCATGAAGACTTAAAGAAAAACGAGTTCTATAAAGCCCAATCAGTCCAAGTTTGTACTAAGTCTATTAGGCCCAAGTTTATGTAACAAATGTAATATGGGCAAAGCCCAATTCGAGATCTTGGCTGTGTGTATATAAACAGCCTTAGTCTTGAGTTGTAGGGTTAGACACTTTAGACAACTTGAGAGCCTTTTGGAGATTGTGAGAGAGCATTCAAGTTTGAGAGGTTAAGAACAAAACAGAAATCGGCTGTTAGGTTCTTGTAGATCTTAGTGATTGTAAAACGCTTCTAAGGGTTTGATAATCACAGAAGATTAGTTTGAAAGTTTGCGTGTTTGTGTGTTTGAGTTCTTGTTCTTCTACATAATCTTGTTTCTGTGTTTGAAGATCAATCAAGGGGATTCCGCACCCTTGATAGATTAACAGTCTTGTGAAGATCCAACGGGATTCAGGGACCTACAATCACGCATAGCAGGAGGCAGACCATTGATGTAATTGGTTATCATCCGCTTAGGAGTCAGAACCAAGTGAGGGACGATAAAACTTAGTTGCTTGAACCGGGTAGTATACGCCATGTTTTCATCACCAACTTGCTTCAAATGCCAGAATTCTTCTTCGAGCTTGAGCTGCTCATGAGGAGGACAAAACTCGAGCATCATGAGTTCTCGCACCTCGGCCCATGGGAGAGCATAGGCTGCCTCATTAGTACGGATGTTTCTTTCATTGGACCACCATTCCAAAGCCCTACCCTGAAACACTCCAGTTGCACTCCTGATTTTCAAATGTTCAGGGCATTCGATGTTGATGAAAGAGACCTCTATGCTATCAAACCACTCAAGCATAGCTGTCACCCCATCACTGCCCGTAAACGGTTTGGAGTTGCAGGAGACAAAGTGTTTGTAGTTGAACTTGGTAGCTGTCGGCTTCTCTACTTTAGAGTCCACGGAGGATGGAGGAGTGGTAGATCCTTGAAGCTCAGAGACAATCTTTGGCATGACCCGAGCGATCTGGTCGGCCATGAATGTCATCATCTTTTTCTGGGACTTCTCCCTTGATTTCCTTAGGTTGTCAGAGAGTCTTCGAGCAGACATCTACGAGTCCCAACATGAGGATGGTGTAAGTCTAGGTTACGAAGTCCCATAATAAAACATTCACTCGTGACTGATTTAAAGGATTAAGATACGAGATAGACTAACACCACAAAATGCACGACCTTTCCATGGCACGTTGTATGAAGTTTGGTCAACGTGTCAGAAACGCTTATATATAGGAAGTACCAGCGGCGTATCCACCACGCTTCGGCACATCGCCTCCCCTCATACTCGGTGTCATATTACATGTCGCAACACTCAACATACCCATCATCATCATCATCATCATATATTCACATAGTTTAATAGATTATCGTAGATTACTCATAGGTTACTCAAATAATTCACATAGAATACTCAGAATAGATTAACCATAGATCATGCTAGAATTTTCATAGATTACATAGTCTGCTCGTAGATTGCATAGGCGTTTCATAGATTTCATAGACATTCTGTAGGTTACATAGACTTTCCACACTGGTCTGCAAACACTAAATCTCGCATGGCACTTGGTACCGAAGTTGGTAATATGCCGGAAGCACTTATATATAGGAAGTACCAGCGGTGTATCCACCATGCTTCGGTCACACCACTTCTGTCTCGTACTTCCATGTCATCTTAGTGTTTCACACCACAACAACATATCATACCATAGACGATCAAATTTTACTACGTAGGTTACACATAGAATAAAATTTTGAAAATTTAGTTTGATCTGAGATTAGAATTAACGTTTTAGATTGTGGACAACGTGAAAATTTGCGCAAAAGCATTTCTAAATAAACGAAGAATTTAGTTCAGAACCTTATAGATAAAACCACTTTCATAAAATTGAGATAACATAAAAACGAGTTAGGCTTTTAAAACATAGGATTGTTCCGGGTAGAGGAACAGCGACTAACCAAAGTGGTTCGAACCCCTTTCGAATTGAGGTATCGCTTCTTGACTTACTTAGACAAATACGCCATCGATGTCAGGCCTACGATATTT
Source organism: Helianthus tuberosus (assembly GCA_030545235.1). NCBI lineage: Eukaryota > Viridiplantae > Streptophyta > Magnoliopsida > Asterales > Asteraceae > Helianthus > Helianthus tuberosus. The sequence continues at coordinate 4,991 of JARYGA010035910.1, read as the reverse complement.
GTCCTTTTAGCCATTTCACGTACTCAATTGACTGGCGGTTACGAGACTTTGGCGAGACATAAAATCATCAAGGAGTGGGACTAGTTGCCAAGGTCTGAGTTTCACCTCTAACTTGACAACATCGTACCCCGAAGGTCGTCGGCTCTTATCCGCAGACAAGACCTACCAGAATAATATGGAGATTTCCCATCAAGGTTCAGATGTCACTCCTATCTTGTGGGCAAATCTCATGCTAAAAGTAAACACTGTGTAACAGTGTCTTCGTAGTATAAAGTGTACATCGTATTCGCCTTAGGAAAGGCAGGTAAATTTAATAGGAACATGTGCTGCTAGGAAGCAGATATGATAGAATGCATAAGTCTTAAACAACAAATAAGAGTCAAGTTCCTAGAACTATAGACTCGGGCAAGTATTCCTACTTATCCTAATTCCCTATATTTATGGCTCTGATACCAATCTGTCACACCCCAACCGATGGCGGAAACATCGGGGTGCGAGCACTAAGCGTCAGATTGCTCAAGAGAATTCCACAACACTGGATATTTCAATAGAATTAAGTAGATTTCATAGCAATTGTCTAAATCCAAATATCTCAAAATATCACATTACAAAACATCAAATCATAATTGTTTAACTTGTTCAATGACTAGATTAGCTAGCGTGACGTTTCTAGGCATTCCCCTAGCTTGTTTTCCATGTCCCATCTCATCCTATCAACCTGCAACATGTATTAAAATATCAATACAAAAGTATTGACGAGTATACAAGTTTGATACTAGATTAATAGATCAAAAACAACTCATATCCATAGTGTAAGCAATAAATAGTTTACAGCCGTGCTAATGTCGCAGTCCACGCAGCGATAGCCCAAGTATCCCGATGCTTTAGTGTTTACCCAAGACTCAAGGTAAACTAGAATCCTCCTAACAATACCCCCGAAGAATAACGGGAGAGGTGCACCCCCTATACCGCTACTATTGTTAAGGCGGAACTAAACACCCTGGATTAAACGTCACATAGCACAAATAGAATACTAGAATGCACAAGTTTTCACAGACACATAGGATAGAGTATAGATTGCCAAAAGTATTTAGTTTAATAGAATACGTGTTACACCCCAAAAGTTTAAAGTAAAAGGGGATCGAGTATACTCACAGTGATTGCTTAACAGCCGCAACTGTTATTGGATCAAAGGGAGCTCTTTTAGGATTAGCCTGATTAGATTGCAATAGGGTAAGAGTCGGGCAGCGTATCGGAATTGAATACAGGAGTTAACAGGGTCACTGAGTCGGATGGTTGTCCGATCGGATGGCCAGTCGACCGGATGGCCTCGTGTGTGTAAAGTGACAATCGAAATGCAAATCGAACTCAATCGACATCGAACTCGAATCACAATCGAACTATGATAATTAGTGGAGAAAGGATAGCGCAAGATATGAGTGGTTGGGATTAAAAGTAATTTGACTAGGAAACCCTATCGTATCGAACCGCTCGCAACCGAAATCGAAATATCAAAAACTCGTCGCACCGAACACTCGAAACGTGCAGCTGATCGATCAGGCTACCAGCCGATCGAACAGCCAACCGAACGGACTGCTGTCCGACCGGACAGGCTGTCCGATCGAGCTGCCTGGCCGATCGGCCAACACTTTCCCCTTTTGGCATCCTATAAATACCCCTGTCATTGTCATCCTTTCCACTTTTGGAAACCTCTGTTCGACCAGCACGCTTAGTTCATCCTTTTCTTAGATTCCTCTCGATTCCGGTAAGATTTCATCCTAAACCTTGTATTTTCTTAATCTACACGCACTCCTACACCTTTCTACCTTTCAAATCTTAACTTTTAACCGTGAAATCATCAAGATTCAAGTGTTCTAGGATGATGTCATCATGGGTTCTTGAAGAACTTCATGTTTTGGTCTCAACCCAACAAGAATAACTTGGATCTAGCCGATTTCCACATAAACAAACAAAGATCTTTCATAGATCTAAACATATACCCGGTGAAAAGGATTGAAAGATGGATTTTCCAACTTTCTCTCAACTATTTTTCAATCAATGCCTTCAAACCGATAGAAACGGAGCCTGTGCCGGCTTACAACTCACTCCGGTGGTTGCATGGCTCAAGATCCGGATTCTATCCACGAGGTTAACCGATTTCGGGTTAACGATAAACTTCGTTCCGGACAGTTCACCAGCCGGATTTGGGTGATTCCTGTCCGACCAGGGGAACCAAGTAAGGACGAGGGATCTATGGTTCGACCCGTTGCCAAAATACCTCAGTAAAACAACAGAACAACCAAGTGTTAGACGAATAGGATGATCAGGTCAGGGTAGTGACCGATAGGACTGCTGTCCGAACGGACAGCCAGCCGATCGGACAGTCAGCCGATCGACTGGCCAGCCGATCGATTAACACATGGTCCCACACTTAATCAATTTACTTTGAAGACTAGTATTGAACGAACTGTGGTTCGATCGAACTACGGTCCGATCGGATTACTCTTCGGATCATGAGATACTATGCTTCAACACTTAATCGATTTTTCAACATGTTCGATGCACTTGGAGTGCCACCCGATCGAACAGCCATCCGATCAGGTGACACCTTGCTAAGAATTTGTGATAGTGGTTCATGCATGTTTTCCGATCGAACAGCATTAGTGTTCGATCGATCAATTATCCGATCCACTGCACCACACCTTGCATTTCATTTAAAGTTGTTGACTATTGTTGGCTTGCCAACCGATCGGTCAGCAAATCATTAAGTTTTTGACTTGTTGACCTGTCTGATCGAACACCTGTCCGATCCAAAGCAAATCACTACAATTATACCTAACCGATCGGGTTGCCGGCCGATCGAACAGCCGTCCGATCGACCGACCTGAAGGGTAAAGGTACTTCAATGTTTTCAAATGCTACAACGAAAACTTCAAAAGTCAAACCATCATACACAAACACATTCTTCTCAAAGGAAGAAACAATCCACTCGAACAGCCATCCGATAGGCCTGCCGACCGACCGGACAGCGGTCTGAGCGGATTGCCAACCGAACGGTCAGCCGTCCGATCGACCAGCTGTCCGACTCTCCAACACTTGTTTTTCATTTTACGCGTCACTTATCGTTATGCTATCAAACTATTCAGGCTAACTTTACTCGCAAAGCGCTCCCTTCAATCCATCAACCATTGTGAGTATACTTGATCCCTTTTTGCTTTATGCACTTTTGGGTGTTACATACGTTACAACTATTCAAATCACATCAAACACACTACTCAATACTATTTGAACGCTAACCGTTAATGCATGTTATACGTGGCTTATGAATGCTTGTTTGTTATGTATTGACTTTATTTTAACGTATGTGACAGGTGCTTAAGTTGTTTGTATGCCTAGCTCACTGTGAAATCGAGGCTAGGAAAGGTCTAAGATGCTCTCTGCGCAGTGATGAAATCGAAGCTAGGAAAAGAGGTCCTAGAAACCAATAAATAAACTATCTATGTATAAATCTGAGTTGTCGGAACAGAATTACTTGCCTAGATTTTATCTGTAATAATTTGTTTACTGTTTGAGACATGGTATGGGACATGTTATTTTAAATTGAATGGTAATGATAGTTGTTATGGAAACTTATGGACAATCTGTTTCGCTCAGTGCCATGCCCCGATGATTCCGCCATCGGTTGGGGTGTGACAGATTGGTATCAGAGCCATAACTATAGGGAATTAGGCAAGACACAACCTAGTCCGGGTCGATGTCTTAGATACCTAGTCTATAGTTAGGAACCAACAGACCGACTTGAGTACATCCAGTAGGGACTAAGTATGAGATTATTTCTCACTATTCTCGCTTATGCTACACTATCACTGCACTCGAATTTTCAACTATGAAAGAGTAACTAAGCTGAGAATAGGTGTGAAAACCAAAAACTCTCGACTAAAGTTGCTTAATCAACCCGCATTTTATCTAACAAACGGGGAGAATTATTCCAAATCAGGAGTGAAATCCGTATTTTGATGAATAATCTCCTCTATTTTATTAAAAACAGGGACGAAGTGGTTAAGCTAGGGGTGAAACCCTACCCTTGACGACTTGTTCCGCTCATTTTACAAAACTCTCACCAAAGTCTCGACGGACTCCAATGACCTGAAGTCACAATATGACTAACGGGATGTGTGCCAAACGCCCAAGAATCGAGGCAGAAGCATAGTCCTGAAGGTCAAATGTGCACAACGGATCCTTGTGAATAGTCGAACCACTTTGGGTGGTCGAAGTCTACTAGCCGCAGACAATCTACTTCTCGATTTTTATATATTTCAATTCTGAGCCGCGACTACTGACTCTGATGATTCGTTGATTTTTATGTGTTTTGTGTGTTTCATGTTTATTTGTTAGCGTATTGAGATATCACTGGTTTCAATCTAACGCCTTTTGCTCCCGCTACTCACACAACACACTACACATCGCTAACAAATCGCTAAATTGTGGACGACCTTAAGCTACGATATACACTACACGACTTGATATATCAAACGCGATCGCTATATTCGAACACTCGTGAACTGTGAATGATAGGTTTCTGTATTCTGACTACCTCTTGTGACTACATGATTAGGTGCTTCTGTGCCTTGCATGCTTATGTGCTTCTTGCTTAAGTAAATATGTGTTTATGTGCCTATGTGTGTATGTGATACATATTACATTGTGTTCCTGAGCTTTTGTAAATAGTAGACGTGTGAGGTGAGATTCGAATACAATGTGTTGAGTCCTGTGACGATGTCTGTTGCAGACAATGTCATCTGGATCCCGTCATCCCTTACTTTCTCGTCAAGAAAAGAGAGACAAACGCCTTGCTGCCATCATCGCTAAAAGTGTAGCAAAGGCCGTGAGTGATGTTTACGAGAATGCCAGCAAGTCGTCTGAGGAATCAAGGACCGAAGCTCCTAAAGCTACCACCAAGGCTTTTAATTTCAAGCAATTCAAGTCATGTG
>JARYGA010035909.1:0-22024 GCA_030545235.1 Helianthus tuberosus | reverse complement strand
AAACTTGGGTTTTTTCCCATGTGTTTATTATTATAAAAATGTGGTGTGTTACTCTAATAAAATATTTCCTAACTACGGTCCTGATGTAAATTCCGCTGCCAAACTGATAAACACCGATACCACTGATACTGGTTCGCGGCCGCCCGTTCCCAAGAGATAGGGGTCGGGGGTTGCGAGAATGGAAGACTCGGAACGCATGGAAGTTTAACAACAAGACTCCAAGAGTAAGAAATTATAGCCGAAGTAAAGTCGTTGGGGTTTCTTTGGAAGTAAACTAGATTGAAACTTAAGTCCCTTTCGTGAACGAACTGATGTAACTTAGTATTTATGTAAGTTGTGTTCTCGTCCGTCCCGATTTGGGGGATATGTAACACCCCGACCGCGTTTAACAACCTGCGGCGGAATCGTCGGGGAGTCACATTACAAATTGTTTCAAACACATGGTACATAAAGTTTCGTTTCATTGATTAGTTAGAGTTACATTGTCTTTTGGAATTCAAAACAAAACACAAATAACTTATTTTAAGGCAAACTAAGGCCCGAGTCCATCCTACGTGTAGCATACTTTCATAATCATCACACATTTGCACCTGAAACATATGTAAAAATAATATCAACAGTAAAGTTGGCGAGTAACATAGGTTTTGTAGTCAAATTCATGGCCATGAATTTATATTGCAATACCTCGTCCTACTACGAGAGTCGATGAGTGAAAACCTTGTAAGCAATATGTCACACCCCGACCACGTAAAACAACAAATCATGACGGAAACGTCGGGGAGTGTTGTAACAGAATCATTGTTTCATAACACATGGAAATTTGAAATTTTGTTTTATTGATTAAAAGAGTTACAATGTCTTAACAACAAGGAAGCATAACATAATTATCTAGTCTTGCATCTTTTATTGTCACCAAGGCCCGAGTCTGCCTAAGTGTATCTTGATCAATCCTATGCATCATTTCCTGAAACACATGTGAAAATAGGTACGTCAGCATAAAAATGCCTGTGAGATACATAGGTTTTATTGATTTAGGATTCATGACTTATAAGTTTAGAAAAAAGTTGTTTAACAAAAGTCAGTTATGATCCTTGTAAAATGTTTTTGTTTTATAAATCATATAAAAATCGATAAGGAAACAGATGATATAAAAGAAATATGTATGGTTATGTAAATAACCAAGTAAAAATGAATTTGTATAAAATGTGTTATTTGTGAAACAATGTTTTGTAAAGATATGTTAATTGTGTAAAATGTAATATGTCAAAATTGAAATGGTTTAAATAACGCTACGATATGTAATATCATAAAAGCACTTATATATAGGAAGTACCAGCGGCGTATCCACCATGCTTTTATCATATTACACACGTCTTGTTACTTAAATCACTTACCCAAACAAACCACCAATGTAAAAATGTTCATGTATAACTAAATGTAATGTTTTAAACAAATGTTGAAGTGTTATTGTGTAAACAAATGTAATGTAGAGTGAATAAAAAAGCCTTTATTGATTAAAAGCATTTACTCGACCCTATAAGAAAGAAATGTACAAAACAATGCAATTGATAAATTATAATCAAAATTTATGTTTTGTAAAATAATGCATACGTTACTGATACAAACATCTATGCGGTGTTGTGAAAATGCATACATTCAAGCCTTGAGACTGTGGCGATAAACCCTTAAACGAATTAAAGATTTATCTGAGTTATGTGTATCGAATTCGGTCATTCCTTCCATCCAAACATACCTAGGATGTCAGGAACAGGAGTTGTCAATTCCTATGGTACCACTACCTACTAACGAACGGCGTAGCTAATGTTAATGAATGTATTTTTGAGCCATTTAAACAAACCAAATGTCATACCAAAATGTAAGCATGTTTTATGAAAATAATGTACTAAGTATGCAACAAATGGACATACATAGCATGAAATGAAATGTAAAATAATGTACTAAGTATGCACTAAATGGACATACATAGCATAAAATGTAATGTAAAATAATGTACTAAGTATGCACTAAATGGACATACATAGCATGGAATGTAATGTAAAATAATGTACTAAGTATGCACTAAATGGACATACATAGCATGAAATGTAATGTAAAACGATGTACTAAGTATGCACTAAATGGACATACATAGCAAAAACATAATGAAATCATGTACTAATAGTGTACTAATGAACATAACAAGTATATGATATGAAAACATGGAAAGCATGAAAGTAACAAGTAGGCACATGTGTTTCACCCCAAAATGTTTGAAAAACAGTAAAAGAGGGGACTATGTACTCACTTGAGATTGCTTAATAGTCTTTAGATAACCACTAAGCAATGCTAGAAGGATCACGGAATCAAACGGCACCTAATATAGGTAACTACGTTAATAAACGGACCTAAATCGGAGGATCGGATAAAATGTGGTTTCGTAAACCAAATGAGTGTATGAACTCATGTAATATGGTTTAACAAAGCCTACATTCTAAAACGGAACCTATCCTAAGTGCTTACGACCCATTACGACTTGTTTAGGTAGCTTATGCTACTTTAACGCGCCGTTCGCGTAAAAACGCGTTCGGACCACCTAATTAGTCCTATGACAAGTAAAAAATGTCTTAACATGTCTAATATTGTTTCCAAATCAGTTTAGATGTCAAAAATTATGTTACATATGCTTAAAATGAATTTTGGCGTAAAAAGGGCATTTTGGAAATTTTCCTAAGGCATATAAACTACCTATCATACAACTAACTAAACGAAGTGACCATAAGCTATAACCTCGGAAGGTTATTCCCTATGCAACTATGGTCACCTAATGTGTTTGTTCGGATCCTAATGATCGACCAAACGGGTCGGGTTCGAAAGTCTAAGCGATTGTTTAGATCGCTTACCTTACGACCCTATATAAGCACTAAACCTAAAGTGACGTGCTAAACATGTTAAAACATGTTTAACGAATTTAGAAAACAGGCTTGGTATCAAAACAAACGGTCTTGATACCTAAAAGTAGTTTGGTTACAAAATACGCAAGAATACGCATTTTGGCCGAAACTACGACTCGCCACTATGCCTAAATAACATGGTAATCAGTAGGTATAGTCACAAGGGACTAGAACCATCGTGATTACGCTCACGTTACGAAGTTCAAACGAACTTCATGTTGACCATAAACTGGTCAAAGCTGAAAGCCAAACAATGTTTGACTTTGACGCTAAAACGCGTAAAAGAACGAAAGAGGACTTACAACGAGTCCAAGCTATAGAGTTTTGATCCGATTACTCTCAGGTATGAAGTGTTTAACTTCAACTTAGAGAGCCAAATCAGATCAAAGTGTGAGTTTTGAAGCAAGAGGGTGGGGGTATTTATAGGAAAACCAAGACCGTTAGGATCGTTCATCGAAAACCGAGCTTCGATGTCGACCTTACATGTGTGCCCATGGTTTTAGAATACCATGGGTACCCCCAAAACAAGCCCCTAGTTTCATTAAAACCATGTGAAAATGAGGGGAACACCTGGAACAAGCTGGAAATCAGATTTTCAACTTTGGTCCCTTTCTAAGATAACTATGGCAGATTGTCAATTTTGGTCCCTGAATGTGCAAAACATGGTTTTTGATGCATTTTTGACACGTTTAAGCCCCGTTAATCCCATTTCAAGGCTCTAAAATGAAGTTAAAGTATTGGGAACATGAAACATGCTCAACAATATCTCGGATGTCGGTTCGTTTGGTCGTACGATTGCGTTGTTCGGTTAATTACGACGAAACACGAACGAATGCGAAAAACGATCCAAATTACGCGACGAATGCCATTTTATCATGCCAATCACTAAAATAAAATATTTTAATGATTACATAAAGTTTTGGATGTTCGGATGTATTCAGAACGTAAGATATGCGCGAAAATGCAAACTTATGCACTTTTTGACGCTTTTAGTCCCTGAATGACCAAAAAGTTTATTTTTGCAAACCGAACCCCTCAAAGCCTATTTCTAAGTTATGTAAAGGATATTTAGGGTATGTTTAACTTATGGTCATGTTCCGAAATGTCCGTTACAGTACGAATCGGCATACTTTCACAGTTTGTCGAAATTAGCCCCTGTAAGCGAATAAACTTGATTTTGCCATACCAAGACCTTCAAAACTTATTTCTAAGTTATGTAAAGGTTATTTAAGGTATGTTAGGAATATGTTGATGTTTTGGAGTGTTTTTTGTGTTAAACTGATTACGTTTACGCATCAGTGCGCGTATAACTTTCTAGAAAGTGATATAGAGTTTGAAATTGAACAAGAATTGATATGTGCAAATGATACAGATATTTATACAAATCCCAAGTATGAAATACAATATTTCATTAATTTGGTATTTGTTTGATGGCCGTGGAGGCACAGGTGTCACAGTCTCCCCTACTTCAGGAAATTTCGTCCCGAAATTTATTTAGAGGAAACTTGTGAGAGCTTGAAATGTGAAGTTGAAAAGATAATACAACACTGGTTAGGGTTCTGAACTTCTAGTAACCTTAAATAACATCATGCTTGCAATGTAAGAGGGACACTTATATACAAGTATATAAAGTGTTATTGGTGCGTCCACCGTACCTTCATTACATTGTTCACGTTTCGTTATTGTTGTCACCATAGGTTCTTACACATGATAAATATTATTGGGCTCCTGTGCACTGAATTTCATAATTATGTACGTGTCCATAATTACATAATTCCTTGCATAGTCCGCACATCGCATTTTATAATGTGTAGGGGAAAACCAAATGAACAAACTTGTGATGAGCGTGACTAGAGCACCATAGGGTCCTTTTACTTAAATCAATAAATGATTTAAATAGACTACCAATGAGTCTTTTCAGCCATATCATCACATGCCATTCTTAACCAGATTTTGAATCAATCTTCTGACTTAGACCACTCAAAGGGTCTCTTTTTGAATCATGGAATGGTACTATATAATCCAAGGGTCTTAACTATCACGTAGAAGCCCAATTAAGGATTTAAGGTAGTACCTTTTGAATATCCTACTACGAATCCCTCATATGAAGATATGAAAGATTCTATGAGGATTTGGATAACGAATATCAAGAGTATATAAGAACACAAAATGCATAAAAGAAAACACAAAATGCATAAACACATAATCACATAATTGTTTAACTTGATCTTCAATTTGTTATCATTTTGTTAACTTGTTTTATTAATTGTGCACATGTATTTAAAGCACACCAGAAATCCAATTCGTGGATTTCGATTGGCACTTTAAACCTTATCAAGAATCTAACTATGAAGATAGCAAGATTTTTAAAAAAGAAAATTCGATTTCGATTATAAGGAATCGAAATGTTCGAACTAAGGTACATAAGGAATCTAATTAAGGACTCCAATCTGAATGATAATCATCCATAAGGATCTAATTGTGAAGGTAAGAATATCCCATATGGATTTTAGAAGTTGAAAAGCGGGAGGTGTTTCAAAACCTTGCAGTAGACGTGCTCAAGTTAAAACATGAGGTAAAAATGCTCATGAAGTTGAGGTGCTAGATATGCCAAGGCGAGATATGAAGCAGAATTTGAAGATTAAGTCAATGTATAGGGAATTTTTTTTTTGAAAACTATGCATGGGGTTCTTTTTGAAATGGGTTTGATGTTTTTGAAATCTTACTTAATACTTTTGAAATCATAAAATAGGTGTATTAGATAAGTGTATTTATAAAATGTTTTAAAATCATGCGAGATGAAATTTTGAAATTATGTATAAGGTTTTTGAAAATATGAATGATACTTTTGAAATCATGCACTTAATATGTTTGGTAAATATACTATATTAAAAATGTTTTCAAACTATATATAAAATGTTTTTGAAATCATGAAGGTTATTTTGAAAACCTCTGCTGTGCATGTTGTTATAAAAATCAGAATGTAATGGGTATGAGATTGAGGAATACCCTTAGTTATCAAACCAAGGATTTAAAGGTACAGATGTGTAAAAAGCAGGATTACTCATAATGTCACTTTATTTCCTGTACCTCGTCTCTTAGAATGAAACGAGTACTTAAAATTTTCGAGGAAATCATGAGTGATCACATGAAAGGGGGAATCACAAGAGTAGTTTGTTTAAAGAACGTAGTTCTTTGATGTAGGTATCGTAGGGAAATGCCATACACATATGTAACTACACCTGTACATTAGAATTGTGAACAACAATTTATTTATAAACAAAGCAAATTGTTTCAGGGTTCAACAAAAGATACAAAAGCAGAAGATTCAAATTATTTAAAGCACCAGCTTTTCCTAATCAGCCAAATGCTCATCCGTGGGTTGGATTTGCATTGACAATCTTTGGGCATTTGTTCCTGAAATGGCTCGTCTCGCCATAGTTGTAGCACGATCCAGGTGGAAAGCGAGCTTGAGCAGGGTTGGCTTGGAGTTGAGTAGCAGCAAGATTTGCAACAGCTTTGTTTTGGATAGCAAAGTGGCATACGTCAACCAAATGTCCCCATCGTCCACAGTGGGTACATTTGAAACATGGTGTTTCATCTGGATGATGACGGTTGCATCGATTGCACAAGGAAGCAGTTCCCAAGTACGGCTTCTTGGCTGGTGGTGCTGCCACCTGGCTAGGTCCCGCTTGATTTGGTGCAACTGCTGCAGGTTTCTTTGAAGCTTTACGCTTCGTTGACCTTTTCGAAGCCTTGGCTTCTGCTTCTTTCGATGCTTCTTGGGTGGCTTCATTATTGAGACGAGACACGGCGATACCTAATGTGACACCTGTTCTTGTAATCATTGTAAACAATTCAGTTATCAATGAAATAATGTTATTTGACCCCAATATTTGTTTGTTTATGTTTAATATTTTTCATGTTTTGATTTTCATTCAATTTCAAACACTATATCGCTTTCTGGAGAGTTATACGTAAACTGGTGCGTAAATGTAATCAGTTTAATGCGAAAAACACTCCGGAACATCAATATATGCTCAACATACCTTAAATAACCTTTACATAACTTAGAAATAAGTTTTTGAAGGCTTTGGTATGGCAAAATCAAGTGTATTCGTTTACAGGGACTAAATTTGACAAACTGTGAAAGTATGCCGATTTGTACTGTAACAGACATTATGGAACTTGATCATAAGTTAAACATACCCTAAATATCCTTCACATCGCTTAGAAATAGGCATTGAGGGGTTCGGTGTGCCAAAATAAACTTTATGCTCATTCAGGGACTAAAAGCGTCAAAAGTGCATAAGTTTGCATTTTCGCGCATATCTTATCTTCTGAATACATCCGGACATCCAAAAATTTATGTAAGCATTAAAATATTTTATTTTAGTGTTTCGCATAAGAAAAATCCATTCGTCGCGTAATTTGGATCGTTTTTCGCGTTCGTGCGCATTTCGTCGTAATTAAGCGAATATCGCATCCGTACAACCAAACGAACCGACATCCGGCATATTTTTGAGCATGTTTCATGGCCACTATGTTTAGGCATCATTTTAGGCCCTTAAAGTTGGCTTAACGGGCCTTAGATGTGTCGGAAATGAGCTTAAATGCTTGCAGGGACTGAAAGTGTCATTTTTCAAACTGTTGCTGTCATTCTGGGCGGTCGCGGGCCGCGTAATCCTGCTGTGGCTCGTACGCGGGGCGCGAGCGACCCCCAAATCTGCACAGCATGTTTTTTTCAGCTGTTCCAGCTGTTGGGCACTCTTGTACATAGAATTTTCGAATCTATGGGCTCCCATGGGTTTGTAAATCAGTGGGCATGAGTTGTACGACTGAGATTAAAGCTCATTTTACGAGGAACGATCTTAACGGTCTTACGAAAACTATAAATAGCAACCCCACTTCACTCTCAAACCACATTTGATCTGAGATTTCTTTAAGTTGTTGTGATTATTCACTACATACCTGAGAATACTTGGAATCAAATCTCTTTGGACCCTTTGTAAGTCCTCTTTCGTTCTTTTATGCGTTTTTAGCTTAAAAGTCAAACTGAGTTTGACTTTCTGCATTGACCAGTTTATGGTCAACACGAAGTTCTTTTGAACTTCATAACGTGAGTGTAATCACGATGGTTATAGTCCCTAGTGGCTATACCTACTGATTACCACGTTATCTAGGCTTAGTGGCGAGTCGTAGTTTCGGCCAAAATACGTATTCTTGCGTATTTTGTAACGAAACTAATTTTAGGTATCAAAACCGTTTGTTTTGATACGAAACCTGTTTTCAAACCTCGTTAAACATGTTTTAACATGTTTAGCTCGTCGCTTTAGGTTTAGTGCTTATGTAGGGTCGTAAAGGTAAGCGGTCTAAACAACCGCTTATACTTTCGAACCCGACATGTTTGGTCGATCATTAGGATCAGACCAAACACATTAGGTGACCATAGTTGTATAGGGAATAACCTTCCGAGGTTATACCTTATGGTCACGTCGTTTAGTTAGTTGTATGATAGGTAGTTTATATGCCTTAGGAAAATTACCAAAATGCCCTTTTTACGCCAAAATTCATTTTAAGCACATGTAACATAAATTTTGACATCTAAACTGATTAGGCAACAATATTAGACATGTTAAGGCATATATTACTTGTCATAGGACTAGTTAGGCGGTCCGAACGCGTTTTACGCGAACGACGCGTTAAAGTAGCATAAGCTGCCTAAACGGGTCGTAATGGGTCGTAAGCACTTAGGTTAGGTTTCATTTTAGTATGTAGGCTTTGTTAAACCATATTACATGAGTTCCCATACGCATTTGGTTTACGAACCCTCATTCTATCCGATCCCCCGATTTAGGTCTGGTTTATTAACACAGTTACCTATATTAGGTGTCGTTTGATTTCCGTGATCTCTAGCATTGCTTGGTTGTTATTCAAGGACTTCTAGGAAATCTCAAGTGAGTACATAGTCCCCTTTTTTTACTGTTTTTCAAACATTTTGGGGTGAAACACATGTGCCTACTTGTTACTTTCGTGCTTTCCATGTTTTCATATCATATGCTCGCTATGTTCATTAGTACACTTATAGTACATGATTTCATTATGTTTTGCTATGTATGTTTACTTAGCATGCTAGCACATTGTTTTACATTGCATTTCTTTTGCTATGTATGTTTACTTAACATGATAGCACATTGTTTTACATTGCTTTTCTGTTACATATGTTTACTCTGCATATGAACACATTGTTTTACATCTCTACCTTGTATGTTTACTTAGCATACTAGGTACATTGTTTTCATAAAACATGCTTACATTTGGTATGACATTTGGTTTGCTTAACGAACTAAAATACGTTCATTAACATTAGCTACGCCGCTCGGTAGTAAGTAGTGGTACCATAGGACTTGACAACTCCCATTCCTGATATCCTGGGTTTGTTTGGATGTAAGGAATGACTGAATCCGAAAACATTTTGGTAACCTTTACTCTAAGGTTATCCTACAGTCTCAAGGCTTGAATGTATACGTTTAACATACCGTATAAGTGTTTCTATCAATAGAGCATGCTTTCATTTTTTTTCAAAACATAACTTTGATTTATTCAAAAACCTTGTTTTGTGCACTTTTTACATATGGTACTTTTTACTTACCATACATGACTTTTGATTATACATTACATGGTTTACATTTGACAATAGACTTGGTTTACTCACAAACATTTGACAATTGGTTTAAACATTACATTTTGGTGGTTTGTTTGGGTAAGTGATTTACATAACGAGGCGACATGTAGTATGATAAAAGCATGGTGGATACGCCGCTGGTACTTCCTATCTATAAGTGATTTTATGGTATTACATATCGTAGCGTTATTTAAACCATTTCAGTTATACATATTACATTTACAACATATTTTCGCTTAAACATTGTTTTACAAATAACTCAATTCATACAAACTCATTTTTACTTGGTTATTCATTTAACCATACATTATTCTTTTATATATATATATATATATATATCATCTGATCTTATTATCGCTTTTCAAACGTTTTATGAAAGAAAACACTTTAAACAAGATTCATGGCCATCTTTTATTAAAACATTTCTTTAAATTTAAGTCATGAATCATATTTTTAATAAAACCTATGTATCTCACAGGCATTTTTATGATGACGTACCTATTTTCACATGTGTTTCAGGAGCTGTTGCATAGGATGATCAAGATACACTTAGGCGGACCTGTGCCTTAGTGACTTAAAACGAAGCTAGAACTAGTTTAATTATGTGATGTACTCTTTGTTTCAGTTGTTTTAAGACAATGTAACCCCTTTTGTTTATAAATAAAACATAACTTTAATTACCATGGTTGTTGAACAATAATTCTGTTACAACACTCCCCGACGTTTCCGCCACGTTTTGTTGTTTTACGTGGCCAGGGTGTGACAGAAGAGTTGGTATCAGAGCCAATGGTTATAGGGAATTAGGTTATTAGTAATGCTTTGACCTAGACTATAACCTTTCTAGGACCCCAACACAAGTTATCTTGTGTTTAGATCTTAAAACATGCACTTCACCTATCCTTAGATGATTACCAAAACAAGAACCCAATTTTCCAAAACGATTTTTGAAAATCAATCATTTGTTTTTAAATAATTTATTGTAAGGTTTTGAACCCTTCAGTTTTTCTGAATGATTTTGAAAATTTATCATCCGTTTTGAATGATTCTTTTGGCCTTGTGCCTTCCAAGTTTTCAAAATCCCGTCAAAGTTTTGGGTTCTAAATAGTGTGAACACGTGCAAACTGGAAGGGTGAATACCTTTACCCTGGGTTTTCTGTCTAAGACTAGAGTGTTCCTACAAATCCACATAATTGGACCAGTCACTCTTACCTGGGAACTCCTGGGGTGAGTGTTCACTTATAGGCAAGCATGTCTTCGCGATACATTATTATTGACCCATTTACTTTGATTAGTCACTGTGTGTCGTTTGTTTGCTTTGTGATACGGACGAATGACCACCATCTTTTCTTTTGTCGATTTTTGTATCATCTCATTCTTTTCACCTAATCATCTCACTCGTTTTCCTTCATGTTTCCTCTTTTAGAATGCCTCCTCAACGCGAAAATCCGATATCTAATGCCGAAATGGCAGATATCATGGCACAGCATATGGCGGCTGTACTCCCAGACATTATTGCTCAGGTGAACCAAGCCAATAATAACCAAAATGCTCCATGCAACTTCAAGAGTTTCAATTCGACTAAACCACTCAAGTTTAGTGGTTCTGAAGGAGCAACTGGGCTCCTACAGTGGTTCGAGATCATTGAGAGTACGTTTCGACACGTTCAGTGTCCTGAAAATCGAAAAGTCGAATTTGCTTCAAGTGTGTTTCAGAAGAGGGCTCTTACATGGTGGAATGGAGTTATGAGAGACCGTGGTGCTGAAGTTGCGTTAGCACAGACATTGTAAGACCCTAATTCACGTTTGACCAAAAGTCGCAGTGGAAGTTCATGTCAAAAATTTCTTTCCTTATAATACCTTGACTTATTTGAAATATCATTCATCCATTTTTTTGTACTCTTTTACACACTTGCATCAATCGACTCATTTACTAAATAAAACATAACTTATGTCTACTAATTTACATACACAAACGTCCCCGTACAATCTATCTTGCGACTCGGTCCTCGATCTCCATTCCTTGATGATCCTCCGTGACCCGATCAACCTGCGCTCACTACATACATTCATAACGTTAGTACACATCATAAGCATAAATAAGATTCATCCTTACTGACTATTCATTTCATTATCTCTTTACATTCCAGGTTTCCATCTGATTATACATTCCATGGTGAGATTCCTCGTTGAACCTGCGCTACACTTCGTTCACAAGGCACGCTATTATTATCGTCAATACTCAATTTCATTGAATACATGCATATATACTTCCATACATACTTATATATATGCATATGTTCACACATAACTACTTACATACATGCGTACCTACATACATACATACATACATACATGCCTACGTACATACCTATTACATGCCTTCACACAACCCTACATACGTGCATACATTCGTACATACTCACTTGGATATATATATATATATTCACATACAACCTACATACACACCTACGTACATACATACGTTCATATCTTCACGCATACCTACATACGTGCATACGCTCATATATACCTACTTGCATACATACACACATACATTCATTCATACATACCACTTATATTCATACATGCATACATACATACCTTCATACGATCTACTTTCCCTAAAACAAGGAATAAATTAGTCATTCTTAGCTTATACGTGTTTATAAACGGTCCGGGCACTCTTGACATTCACCTATGATCAAAACCAACTTATAAGTTAGTTTTGATAGTTAAATAATAAGTTTAAACAAGTTATGTGGGTCAAACAACAAAATTAAACAATTTTGGGATTCAGGGGGGGCTAGACGCCCCACCTAGGGGCTAGACTCCCCACCTAGCCCCTTTTTTGACAGCAAGTTTCTTTATTGTTGCTGCACATTCCCAGCACATCTGGATTTTACGGAAACGAGCATAACTTTCTCGTTTTTGATCCGTTTTACCCGATTCTTTTTCCTACACGACCGTAATTTAATTCTCCATCACATGGAGTGAAAATCCAATATTTGGACTACCGAAATTTATGACTTTTAATCCTTCGGCTTATTACCCTTTTACCAAATTTTCACCCGTTCATGCATTTATCAACATAACTCTTTCGTTTGACCATAACTTCTTATGAACCTAATAATATCAATGATGTCTATCATAAAAACTAAATTCTCGGATGTCTTGCATCCTCTTAATCTATTTTCGCTCGAAAGCTTATTTTGACCAGTTAAAGGTATTTGCGCATTTTAAGGTCCTTAGCTTACGAAAATCATACTTCTCGCTTTCTTACTTTTTCAAAACATTCTTTTAACCAAATAGCTTGTTTGTAATCAACT
The DNA here is from genome assembly GCA_030545235.1 of Helianthus tuberosus. NCBI lineage: Eukaryota > Viridiplantae > Streptophyta > Magnoliopsida > Asterales > Asteraceae > Helianthus > Helianthus tuberosus. The sequence continues at coordinate 9,063 of JARYGA010035909.1, read as the reverse complement.
TTTAAGACCATTTGCCCGTTTTACCCATCAAGGGCGTTTTTGTCAACTTTGACCCATCCTTTACTACAAAAGACTTCATTGCATAATTAACAAATCATGTTACTTATCTACAATTGTAAATGCACACACTTGGCTCGGATCAAAGTTATGACTCGTTTTAATACTTCATCCGCTAAATTGCTAGATAATAGCAATGCAAATCCTTTTTCTATACATTCTGCAAATTCATAATACTTAACAAAGCAATTCATTAGTCGATAACGCCAAAGGGTGACATCTTTACCATTTGACCCGTTAAGTCTAAATGTCCATTTTATCCTTATGGGATGTTAGTTATTCATTATCCCATCCACGTAACTTATTACTTCGTTAACTTGCAACCAAAAATACCATAATGCCCTTTTTACCCTTTTTAACCATCAACTTAGTTTCTTGACATAACCACATGTTCCGACCCATACCAAGACTTGTCGGAACATCATAATTCACATATTTACTTACCATGTTTGTGATCTAAACATTAAATAGATATTCTACAAAAGGGGTGTAAGTTTTACTTACCTAGCATCCGAACATGCTTCCCGTGCGCATTAGTCTCGTTTGACCCGCTTCTTTTCCAAGCTTCCATATCGCTTATCAAGCATCAACTATCATATATCATTCTCAAGATAGTTAGCTTATTCATTATTCATCACAACCTTTTCATTACACGGATCTTACATGGAATTTATCATTCAACCTTATAACATGCTAATCTATCATTTCTTATCCGATTTCCTTTAAACATATACACACGTATGTGATTTCAAACATCATTAACAATAACATATCATCATATTATACAAAACCCACTTCATAACTACATTGGTGATCACTTACTAATGATCTAAGCTTAATTATTTCTAATTTCATCATACTCTTGGTGTGTGTACAACCTTCTAAACATAAGGTACAACTAATTCATGCATATCCTTCTAATCTCATTCATAATTCAACAAATTCCTCCTTCTAATCAACATAAATCATTCATGCATAAACATTCAAACATATTATCATCATATTTCTTTCAATTCTTCTAACAAGAATCCATATTACTCACATAATACATCAACATTCAACAAGAATTAGACATGGATGATGATTCAAGTCATCATTCTCAACATAACTAATGGGTTTCACCCTTACACATCAAATTAACCTAAATCATGCATAACCCATGTTCAATATGATGATTCTAACACATTCTCATACTCAATTTCATACGAATTCGTGATTTACAACATAACCCACTTCGTGCGTAATCACCAATCTAACTTTTAAGACATACCTTATGATCCCCTTGTGAAGGTGATCATTTATCCATGTTTCTTCTTGAATTTGAGCTATAATTAACCCTTCAATTTGGTGATTTAGTCTTGTTAGGGTTTTGGCTCCCATGGAGCTCGATCTCCTTCCAGAACACACGATTGTGTGTGTGTATGTGGGTATATTTTTTTTATTAATAATTTCAACTTTCATTTTGCCCCACTTTAGCCCCTCAAGTTTGTCACTAAATAAAATTGGCACAACTTTCATCCTTTATTTGTTTCTACCATACTTTTAACTATGATAAATAACCTAGTTATTTATTTCTTGATGTACCATATTAGAACATTTAACGAATATAAACATTCGGGTTTTGGGGTGACAAGTCTACCCCCTTAAATAAGGTTTTGTCCCCGAAACCTTTCTCATTTCCTCTTGCACCCACACATCTATGTTTGACTTCATAGTCACATCATAATTATAAGTAATCATCCTATCTCAATTCATATTTATTCATACAATTGACTTTTTCATAATAAGTCCATACTTTTCATACCATACCTTCACATAACATTTTCATTTCCCTTGACTCGTTTATAATAGGTCAATATACATACTTCTCCAAACTTGTGATAATATGTTCATTCGTATGATTCGTTTATAACGGATCTAATACCTTCATCTCATCCTTTAAGATCACATTCTATACATATATTACATAATATTTAATTTTGTTTCGTTATCGCAACGAAGTTACTATTTCATAGTCGTGCATTCGTGCTTAACTTCAAAATTAACATCGTTATACGTTCTCTATAGTTATTTGTACTATGCGTACCCTTACGTTACCTTTGAATCATTTCATTCATTTCACATTACTATCGCTTTCACTTCATGCATTACTTAATTTACATAAGTAAATGTGTCGTACTAGTTCATCGCACGAGAGTTTAATCAACATGCAAAACTTACACTCAAAACTTTTGAGATTTACTTTTTAATGACATAATTTTCTTCTTATGTTGACTATTAGAATTCAAACATTCCATACTATACCATACCCATTCCGTCATTCATTTCGTAGGTTGTTTTCAATTTACCAATTCATACTTATCCGACATAAGTTAAACTTTTACTAACCTCATCTCATATCATCAATCCACGATCCGTGATCCAGATTGATCTGCATTCTTCCCGAACACTAGCTGTACTAGGCTAGATTTCATTTATCCACATAAGGTGTCCCCACTTGTACACATCCTTCCACCAATTCGATTGGTTTCATTGCGTCAAGAGTTCTAGCTTTATCATCAATCATTAAGCGGTTAGCACACTTCATTCAAACATTCGTCCTACTAGGTGTTTACTCACTTATAATTCTCCTACAATTTCTTACGTACACGCTATAACGTGTCACACATTTCATTCCTCTTATTTATCGTAGTTGCATTGAGGTACATATTCGTACTTCCTTCCATTCATGCTTACTTGTAAAGACATTCATTACATCATTTCAGCATTTTCGTTAAAACTTACCCCTTCTCGTTCATACTTAAACCATTGTCCGGGTCGTAGCCAGTCATTCATTATGACTCCTAAGAGTCTATTACTAACACATTTAACACCTAACTGGTTCAAAACTTCTTTCTTTCATTTCACAACTTAGGTTTGCATGCCTATTATGATCATTCTTTTGTTTATTTACTTTAAATTTACCCATATGACTCGTTTGACACAACCACGGTCAAACTATCGACACATTCTGATGTGGACTAATTCCATCCTTTTTATATTTTAAATCTGTCCTACGGATTCAAACGTAACATTCATACCTTTCATTACTTCTATGTTTCGAATCCGTCTAGCGGTTCCAAACATACCATTCATACCTTTTCTTCCTTCTATGATTTGAATCCATCTAACGGATTTCAATCATATCATTCACATCTTTCATTCCTTACATGTGTTGAATCCGTTTCGCGGATTCAGACATATCATTTCTACATTTCATTTCCTTGAATCCGTTTTACGGATTCAAACATTCCATTCATGCCTTTCATTTCTTGAATCCGTCTCGCGGATTCAAACAGATCATTCATACTTCATTACTTTCATGCTTTGAATCTGTCTCGCGGATTCTAACATATCATTCATACTTTTCGTCCCTTCTATGTTTTGAATCCGTCTTGCGGATTCAAACATTTCATTCATGCCTTTCATCCCTTGAATCCGTCTCGCGGATTCAAACAGTTCATTCATATATTATTGATCCGTACTTTCTTACTGATTCAACATTCTTCATTCTTATCACTCATACTTTTCTCTCTTACGTAGTACTCCCAATTTCCTGAGAGTCTTACTACCCATTTCACCCGCACGCCCACCTGCTACCCAGTTCGACCGGACATACCTGTGATAATTACCACGGTCTCACGAACGTCATATGCTTCTTGCGTACTGGCCAGGTACGCATTCCACATACTAGTTTCGCGCCTTCGTGTAATCATCGCCTTATGTCCGAGAAATGGGTTTCAGTTTCGTGCACATCTCTAAAATTTCCCAAAGACCATATCATTGCCTTTCGTTTAGTAATTGCCCTCCCAAGGAGATTTCTTCCTTTTTCTTTTAACATTGGTACCCATACATATTAATAGTGTGTACCTTGGGTTCATTAGCTTATTTACATCTTTGCTAGCCTTAGTATTCATCCTAATCTGCATCCACGGACCATCCTCTTCAAACACTTATGCTTACCTTGCACATACAAAACCATTAGTTTCTTTATATGAATGTATACATACATGCTTTCATTCCATTTCTACCTTTAGATCTTGATCGAGTCATGGATTTTACGGGTTCCTTATCACAAGAGCACACAGGTTTGAGTTCAAGTACCTACCCTCTCGTACTTGATTCTCTCAAACCAGGGCTTTGATACCAACTTGTAAGACCCTAATTCACGTTTGACCAAAAGTCGCAGCGGAAGTTCATGTCTAAAAATTTCTTTCCTTATAATACCTTGACTTATTTGAAATTTCATTCATCCATTTTTTTTATACTCTTTTACACACTTGCATCAATCGACTCATTTACTAAATAAAACAAAACTTATGTCTGCTAATTTACATACACAAACGTCCTCGTACAATCTATCTTACGACTCGGTCCTCGATCTCCATTCCTTGATGATCCTCCGTGACCCGATCAACCTGCGCTCACCACATACATTCATAACGTTAGTACACATTATAAGCGTAAATAAGATTCCTCCTTACTGACTATTCATTTCATTATCTCTTTACATTCCAGCTTTCCATCTGATTATACATTCCGTGGTGAGATTCCTCGTTGTACCTGCGCTACACTTCGTTCACAAGGCACGCTATTATTATCGTCAATACTCAATTTCATTGAATACATGCATATATACTTCCATACATACTTATATATATGCATATGTTCACACATAACTACTTACATACATGCCTACGTACATACCTATTACATGCCTTCACACAACCCTACATACGTGCATACATTCGTACACACTCACTTGGATATATATATATATATATATTCACATACTACCTACATACACACCTACGTACATACATACGTTCATATCTTCACGCATACCTACATACGTGCATACGCTCATATATACCTACTTGCATACATACACACATACATTCATTCTTACATACCACTTATATTCATACATACATACATACCTTCATACGTATCTACTTTTCCTAAAACAAGGAATAAATTAGTTATTCTTAGCTTATACGCGTTTAAAAACGGTCCGGGCACCCTTGACATTCACCTATGATCAAAACCAACTTATAAGTTAGTTTTGATAGTTAAATAACAAGTTTAAACAAGTTATGTGGGTCAAACAACAAAATTAAACAATTTTGGGATTCAGGGGGGGCTAGACGCCCCACCTAGCCCCTTTTTTGACAGCAAGTTCCTTTATTTTTGCTGCACATTCCTAGCACATCCGGATTTTACGGAAACGAGCATAACTTTCTTGTTTTTGATCTGTTTTACCCGATTCTTTTTCCTACGTGGCCGTAATTTAATTCTCCATCACATGGAGTGAAAATCCAATATTTGGACTACCGAAATTTATGACTTTTAAGCCTTCGGCTTATTACCCTTTTACCAAATTTTGACCCGTTCATGCATTTATCAACATAACTCTTTCGTTTGACCATAACTTCTTATGAACCTAATAATATCAATGACGTCTATCATAAAAACTAAATTCTCGGATGTCTTGCATCCTCTTAATCCATTTTCGCTCGAAAGCTTATTTTGACCCGTTAAAGGTATTTGCGCATTTTAAGGTCCTTAGCTTACGGAAATCATACTTCTCGCTTTCTTACTTTTTCAGAACATTCTTTTAACCAAATAGCTTGTTTGTAATCAACTTTTAAGACCATTTGCCCGTTTTACCCATCAAGGGCGTTTTTGTCAACTTTGACCCATCCTTTACTACAAAAGACTTCATTGCATAATTAACCAATCATGCGACTTATCTACAATTGTAAATGCACATACTTGGCTCGGATCAAAGTTATGACCCGTTTTAATACTTCATCTGCTAAATTGCTTGATAATAGCAACGCAAATCCTTTTTCTATACATTCTGCAAATTCATAATACTTAACAAAGCAATTCATTAGTCGATAACGCCAAAGGGTGACATCTTCACCATTTGACCCGTTAAGTCTAAATGTCCATTTTATCCTTATGTGATGTTAGTTATTCATTATCCCATCCATGTAACTTATTACATCGTTAACTTGCAACCAAAATTACCATAATGCCCCTTTTACCCTTTTTAACCATCAACTTAGTTTCTTGACATAACCACATGTTCTGACCCATACCAAGACTTGTCGGAACATCATAATTCACATATTTACTTACCATGTTTGTGATCTAAACATTAAATAGATATTCTACAAAAGGGGTGTAAGTTTTACTTACCTAGCATCCGAACATGCTTCCCGTGCACATTAGTCCCGTTTGACCCGCTTCTTTTCCAAGCTTCCATATCGCTTATCAAGCATCAACTATCATATATCATTCTCAAGATATTTAGCTTATTCATTATTCATCACAACCTTTTCATTACACGGATCTTACATGGAATTTATCATTCAACCTTATAACATACTAATCTATCATTTCTTATCCGATTTCCTTTAAACATATACACACGTATGTGATTTCAAACATCATTAACAATAACATATCATCATATTATACAAAACCCACTTCATAACTACATTGTTGATCACTTACTAATGATCTAAGCTCAATTATTTCTAATTTCATCATACTCTTGGTGTGTGTACAACCTTCTAAACATAAGGTACAACTAATTCATGCATATCCTTCTAATCTCATTCATAATTCAACAAATTCCTCCTTCTAATCAACATAAATCATTCATGCATAAACATTCAAACATATTATCATCATATTTCTTTCAATTCTTCTAACAAGAATCCATATTACTCACATAATACATCAACATTCAACAAGAATTAGACATGGATGATGATTCAAGTCATCATTCTCAACATAACTAATGGGTTTCACCCTTACACATCAAATTAACCTAAATCATGCATAACCCATGTTCAATATGATGATTCTAACACATTCTCATACTCAATTTCATACGAATTCATGATTTACAACATAACCCACTTCGTGCATAATCACCAATCTAACTTTTAAGACATACCTTATGATCCCCTTGTGAAGGTGATCATTTATCCATGTTTCTTCTTGAATTTGAGCTATAATTAACCCTTCAATTTGGTGATTTAGTCTTGTTAGGGTTTTGGCTCCCATGGAGCTTGATCTCCTTCCAGAACACACGATTGTGTGTGTGTATGTGGATATATTTTTTTATTAATAATTTCAACTTTCATTTTGCCCCACTTTAGCCCCTTAAGTTTGTCACTAAATAAAATTGGCACAACTTTCATCCTTTATTTGTTTCTACCATACTTTTAACTAGGATAAATAACCTAGTTATTTATTTCTTGATGTACCATATTAGAACATTTAACGAATATAAACATTCAGGTTTTGGGGTGTTACAGACATGGGCTGAACTTAGGGCTCTTATGATGAGGGAGTTTTGTCCTCATCATGAACTAAGGGCTTTAGAAAGGGAGTTTGATGACTTGAAGCAGGATAGTGGTGAGCACCGGGCTTACACTGATTGGTATGAGGAGTTAAGTTTACTATGCCCTACCATGGTTACCCCACTCGAGAACGCTATCGAGAGGTATATTGATGGCTTGCCTAACTTCGTACAAGACATCGTCACTGGTAGTAACCCTACCACAGTTCGTCAGGCAATCGAGCTAGCTGCGACTTTGACTGAGTCACAAGTCCGAAAGGGTAAGCTTCACAGGAAGGGTGACAAGGGTAAGAAACAGGCGTCTGACAAGAGTGAAAGCAAGAGGGGCAATGATTCTGGTTCCTCGAAGGGGTCTAGGAAGCGAAAGGCTTCACAAAATTTCGCCGTTACCGCACAGGCCAATCAAGCTGCTCCAAATCAGCCTGTGCAACCACTTGCCAAGAAACCATACCTTGGCAATGCACCTTTGTGCAACAGGTGTAATGGTCATCATCAGCCACACACCCAGTGTCGTTATTGTACAAATTGTGGAAGATCTGGTCATCTTGCTTCTACATGTCGTCTTCCTGCTAATCAGAATCGGTCAGCTCAGAACCTAGCTCAGCAAGCAGCTCAACCTCCTGTTCAACAACAGGCTCAGGCTGCACGACCTCACTACCCACCTGGTTCTTGCTATAACTGTGGGGATCTGACCCACTACAGAAACCAGTGTCCAAGGCTGGCCAATGCAATTCCGAATCAGGCTCAGGCTCGAGGTCGAGTTTTTAACATAAATGCTAACGAGGCGCGAGCAGACAACGAGGTGGTGAACGGTACGTTCTTTGTTAATAATAAGTCTGCTTCTGTTCTTTTTTATTCTGGTGCCGATAAGAGTTTTGTGTCATTATCTTTTGAGCCGTTGCTTCGCATGTCTAGAACGAAACTAGGAAAGCCTTTGACAGTAGAAGTCGCTAGTGGTGAACCTGTTGTTCTTGATTCTGTTCTTCGTAACTGCCAACTAAACCTTAACAACCATCTTTTTCCTATCGACCTCACGCCAATGCAACTTGGGAGTTTCGACGTTATAGTAGGTATGGATTGGTTAGCCAAGCATCACACAGATGTAGTTTGTTTCGAGAAGATTGTTCGTGTTCCACTCTCGACAGGTGAGATCCTACAGGTTCGAGGTGAGAAACCTGCTAGTAGTCTCAAGCTCATGTCTTGTTTTCAAGCTCGGAAGTTTCTGCGAAAGAATTATGTGGCCTTTTTGGCACATGTTGTAGCAGATAAAGGAAAAGGTAAGGCGATTGAAGATATCCCTGTTGTACGGGATTATCCAGAAGTGTTTCCTGAAGAGTTACCTGGTTTACCCCCAGCACGCCAAGTCAAGTTTCTTATTGATCTTGTACCTGGTGCAAATCCTATTGCCAGATCTCCATATCGTCTTGCACCGTCTGAGATGCAAGAGTTGTCTAAGCAGCTTCAGGAACTTTCTGACAAAGGTTTTATTCGTCCTAGCTTTTCACCTTGGGGTGCTCCCGGCCTTTTTGTCAAGAAAAAGGATGGATCTTTCAGGATGTGCATCGATTACCGTGAGCTTAACAAGC
>JARYGA010035908.1:0-41187 GCA_030545235.1 Helianthus tuberosus | reverse complement strand
GGATTACTACTGGTGGCCGAGACTAAAAGGTGATGTTGTGACCTATGTGGGAAAGTGCTTGACTTGGGCCAAAGTAAAAGCCGAGTATCAGAAGCCTTCAGGTCTCCTACATCAACCTGAAATACCCATGTGGAAGTGGGAGCAGATATCAATGGATTTTATAACGAAGTTACCAAAGACACCCAGAGGTCATGACACGATTTGGGTAATCGTAGACCGTCTAACAAAATTTGCACACTTTTTACCGATCAGAGAAAAGGATAACACGGGTAAGCTAGCTGAGCTATATCTAAAGGAGATAGTCGCACGCCATGGAGTGCCTATCTCGATTATATCTGATAGAGACAGAAGATTTGTGTCAAGGATTTGGCAATCTTTTCAGGAAGCGTTTGGTTCACAGCTGAATTTGAGCACTGCCTTTCATCCACAAACGGATGGTCAGAGCGAGAGAACGATTCAAACACTTGAGGATATGTTACGAGCTTGCGTAATTGACTTGGGTAGCAGTTGGGACAGTCACCTACCTTTGGTTGAGTTCTCCTATAACAACAGCTTCCATACAAGCATTCAAGCTGCACCGTTTAAAGCTCTCTATGGATGAAAGTGTCGATCGCCGTTGAGCTGGGAAGATGCAGGCGATAGACAGCTGGTTGGTCCCGAATTGGTTCAAGAGACGACTGATAAGATAATACAGATCCGAGAGCGCATTAAGGCGGCTCATGATCGACAAAAGAGCTATGCGGACAAAAGAAGGAAACCTTTGGAATTTGAAGTGGGAGATATGGTTTTGTTGAAAGTATCACCTTGGAAAGGTGTGGCACGCTTTGGGAAGCGTGGAAAGTCGAACCCATGATTCATTGGACCGTTCAAAATCCTATAAAGGATTGCCACTGTAGCATATAAGTTGGAACTACCCACAGAACTTAATGGTGTTCGTGATACATTCCTTGTATCTAATTTAAAGAAGAGTCCAACTCAAGAAACAGTGGTTATTCCTGCTGACGAAGTTCACATTGATGACACACTCCACTTCACCGAAGAACCCGTTGAGGTTACTGATTGGAAAGTTAACAAAACTCGGAAGAGTAGTGTTAAACTTGTTAAGGTTCGATGGAACGCGTGTCACGACCCAGAGTATACTTGGGAGTGTGAGGACCGCATGAAAGCTAAATACCCGCATTTGTTCCCTAACTCCCTTGCTGCTAGTAGTAAAGCTTAAAATTTCGAGGACAAAATTTTCTTAACAGGGGGAGAATGTGACAACTGTCAAAAATCAGGTATCCGTAAAATCTATTAACCATGATTAGTGCTTAATGACTGTGCTGAATTACAATTAACTGCTTTCTGATTACTGCCATACACATACATGTGCATCATACATTGTTTAATGTCAAACCAATATTGCATGAAAGCTATATTGCCTCCAATGATGCATTAAGTACAGTTAGCACAATTATCTGATAAATCAAGAAGACGCTGATGGAACTCACCACATAGACAGACAGTGCATTGAGGCACATAAAGAGCCAGAAACCAAGTACTACACTAGTATAGTGTGTAGGAAAGTGAGGATCACAAAACTGCCTTTCTAGTGATATAAGTGTCGGGAAGTGCCTAAAACTCACCCAAAGTGCTGAATTCAGCAAAATTCAACAAAAATCTGCATTTTAACAATCTAATTTCATGCAGAAATATGCTTAAATGGTCCTGAATGCTTTCCTAAGTGTCGGGAATCAAAAGTGTCACAAAAGGGTACATAAAGAACACTAAACTGTGTAGTTTAGCACTTTAACGAACCAGTGTCTAACCGAACAACCGGACACTACCCGAAATATCAAATTTACACTACCAAACTACCAGTGTAGAAGCATTGTTTTAACATTACCAAACTAGTTATGGTCCCCGAACATCATAACACCTCTTATAATTACCTAATAACTTATAACACCTAAACACACACTTGAAATCTAACTAGAATCTTTAACTTACCATTGTCACCCAACTAAACACCCCCCCCCCCCATACTTACGGTTACATGTGGGCCCCCACATGTGGATTTTTTTTGTGATTAATTAATAGATATTGTCTCCATCTTTAGTGAACATAAGGACCAACGGATGAAGATGTGTTGAAAGTGAGTCTATATTAACCCCAAGACATAACATAACTCAATTACACTTAACACAACACACTCCATCCTTCCCCCTCCCCTCCCTTGGCTCGGCCGAGAACACCACACCCCACCACCATCACTTCCACCTCTAGTTCATCCATTTCCAAGTAATCACAAGGTGTTAGAAGGTGCATAAAGGAGCTAGGAGCTTGTGGAAGATCAAGGACCCCTCTTGTTTGCTTTTACCCACTCATTTTCTTCACTTGAATCATCCCTAGCCTTGAGCTAGTGGTAAGAACCTTGTACACTCTATTTCACATCTATTTTAAGTGGTTAAAGGTGAATCTTGATCAAAAACTTGAAGAACACTAAAGATCATAAGCATGAAACATGAACATAAGCTTGTTAAATGAAGTAAACTTGATGAATATGAGTTGTTATGCTTGTTGATCATTGATTGTTTCTAGAAATGATGTTGATCATCATATAATCTTGCTAGATCATGATTAAAAACATAATCTAGCAAGATGAGAGGATGAACTTGATGAAAGTGAATGGATCATCCTTATGAAAATCATGAACTTGAAAGAATAAAGTTGTTTTCTTGAAAAATCCATGATCAAAGTAAGTTGTTAAACATATAGATCTAAGGATTTATGAATGGTATTACAAAGAAACCAAGTTAAAAACATAAGTTTCATATAATCTTGGTTCTTACATAAACAAGACTTATTTTTAGTGGTTAACCAAGTGTAGAAACACTTGTGTAACAAAAGAATGCATAAAGAAATATTTTTAGAAAATATGTTTTGAAGTTGTAAACATCCAACTTCCTTAAAAATGAAGTTTTTAAAGAACTAATCACATTTTAAAGGGTAACAAGACCTACTAAGAACACTAGTAAGTTACTACAAATTTCTACAAATATTCAAGTTCATGAAGTAGTAGATTATTACTTGTTTATGGCAAAATTGGTAAGTGTAAGTTGTTTAGTGTTGATTGTGATGATTTTTACAAAAGAAAATGATATGCTTGAAAGCATTGAAACCTCCATTTTTAGGGGAAACTATGGCAAAATTTTCTAAAAATATAAACACTTAGAAAAATATTTTTAAACAAATATTTACAAGTGTATTTTAACCATGAGTTTTCCCCATAAACTTTGCCATAATTTTTGTTATAAAAATATAAGTGTTGGAGGTTGGTTTTAATAAATAAAAGTAGCTAAATATATATTTAGAATATATATATATATATATATATATATATATATATTGAAGACACATATGTGTCATTATTTGCATACTTTGTGTATTAGTATATTATTTTATTGCTTGAAATAATATAACTCACAAAAATACCAAGAATTACCACCCAAAACATTACCAAAATTCCAAAGAATAAATATACATAATTACACAAAATATTGTTAAAACCAAACTATAGAATAGGGGTGTGCATGGGTCGGTTTAGGTCAGTTTTGACCAAAAACCATAACCATAACCACGATGTCGGTTATTGGATAACCATAACCGATCGGTTATGGTTGTTGGGTTTTTCACATGTTTGTCAAAGTATTTTATCCATATAAAATAAAAACGCAGCGGAAATAATTATTTAAAACATGTTACTTACTAGATATAAAACTCATTTTATATGTAAAACCCAATCCCGGATCCATATACGAACATGCATGCTAACAAAATTAAAACACAACCATAGGGTGTTTAGAATGCTACCTTCCAAGGAGTAATGGATATGAAGAAGATGATGCTTCTTGAATGGTTGCCTTCAAGTGTAGAAGAACTCAAGCTTGTATAACCCAAGCCTTCCAACAAACACCTTAGTTTTAGCTAGGATTTCTACACTTATGAACTCACTAGAATTCCCTCTAGAAAACCACCATATGGCTGAAATATTAGAAGGACTATATTAAGTTCTTGCACTTGATTTTCATACTTGAAAAACCCCTTCTTGATCAACCAAACATGACTCGATTTTAGAGAGTTAATTCAAGTCTTACACTTGAAAATGATCTCCAAAACTTGCACTATCTTGGCCAAAAATGAGAGCATGATCTCTAGAGTTTTTCTTGTTCTTCTACTTATTAATTTGTCATACAAATTAATATATATCAAGTGAGAGAAATGGCCTCCCAATTTGACCAATGCATGAACATCTAACACATGCAAATGCATGCATCCCTATTGGACCAAAATGGTTTAGGGAAGACCACCCAATCAAATGTCATCTAACATGTAAGATGTGCATGTAACTTGATTGGTGGAAAATCTTTATGGAAGAACAAAGGGGGGGGGGGGGCACTCTTTACTTTATAAAAAAAAAAAAAATTCTTTTATAAAATTTATAAGTCTTATGTATATTTTATAACTTTTAAAAAATATAACAACATATGTTATAAGACTTATACAACTTTTATTATGTTATTTAACCCATTAAATAACAAAATAAAATATTCTCTCAAAATAAATTATCCATATAATTTATTAGTTTGTCAAGTGCAATTATTTAGAAAACCAATTTCTAAATATTGTAAGTGTTAATATTTATTTGTTTGATCATATCACAAATAAATATTCTAAGTGTTTGTCTAGCTTGTATTTGGGTATGACTCGACTTGGATCATTACGTACTAGCCACATCAATTTAATATGTGTTTTGGGCATACAGAGTCCAACAATCTCCCACTTGCACAAGATACATAGAAGATTGATGCAAGCAGTAAATAACGCCTAACTACGGTTTACTACCCTTAATACCTATGACTATATGTGCCATTCAATAACATCATCCCCTTCAAGTCCCTTACTTGAAATGATTTAGGTGAATCTATCATTTATCCTTTCGTTACAGATGTCATGTCAAATCTAGAGACATAGAGTGATCACTCTCTGTTGATTTAACTTTAGAAGGCCTTAGACATCTTACTCTCAACGAATAAGAGGAACAAATCCCTTCTTGACTACATACGTCTCTCACAATCACCTTGTACCATACCTGAGCTTAGCCTTATGTACTGTCATATTACTGACAGCAAAGAAAAAAAGTCAAGGTACAATATTTGGTGAATATCAAGACCCAATATGTATCTCAGGTCTGAGGATACTATGATATTCTCCTTTACTCAAATTTACTTATGATCAATCATAGATGATTCCATGTAGTAATATTTGAGAGCGAGTCAGTCCAATATTTGTATCCCACAAATATCTATGAACTTTGGCAGCAACACTTTGCTCTATATTCATACCTAATTAATATCCACCAATCCAAGTTCATTATAGTCTTACATTCATATTTGTTCCCACAAGTATGATCGACTACGGACATTTAGAATAAATAACTTATTCACGGATTTAAACATGATAAAAATGGAACATAACTCAAAATACCATAAAGAGTTATAGTAACAGTTGTTCCAATATCCAAATACAAAATAGATCAAATCCAATCACTAGAATATCGAAGTCCTTAGGCACAAGTATGACCCTTCATGCTTTGCCCGTTCAAGGAGCGTCGTGAGTGGATCCGCAATATTTTGATCAGTGTGAATTTTGCGAATACATATATTTTCCTTTTTCAACTTCATCCCTTATGTAGTTGAAACTCCGCTCAATGTGCCTAGTCTTTCGATGTACACGAGGTTCCGTGATTCAAGCAATCACACCATCGTTATCACAAAGATCTCTAGGGGTCCTGAATGGTATGGACTACCCCTAGATCAATAATTCAAGTGGTAGATCCATATGAATTATCTTGATCAATGAAGCGGTGATGTATTCTGATTCTGTAGTGGACAATGCTACCCTGATTGTGATCGAGAATCATTTCGATCAATTTGGAAACTCGTATCCATGTAACCCTTTACAACGAATTCCGAAACTCGCATCCTTGTAACCCTTTACAACGAGTTCCTTTCACCAGATCTATATATTAGAAATGTATCCTTAGTCTTTCTAAGGTATTTCAATATACTTTCTAACAGTCATCCAATGACCATTACTTAGATTTCGCTGGTATCTTCTCGTCATGCCTAAAGTGCATGACATGTCCGGTCCAGAGCATATCATTACATACATAGTGAATCCTATAGCTATCGCATATGGGATTCCTTTCATTCTTTCTTGCTCATCCTTTAAGCTTGGACATTGAAACGCATTCAATATTGTCCCCTCTTTGAATAGGTACCAAACCTTTCATAGAGTTCTCTATCTTGAACCTTTACAAGACTTTGTCAATGTATGCACTTTAGTTTAAACCTATCAAGCGCCTTGATCTATCCATATAGATTATTTATTCCAAAATATAGGCGACTTTACCAAGATCCTTAATGGAAAATCAACTTCCAAGCCAGGCTTTTACACCTTCCATGGCTAGAATGTCATTTCCAAATAGTAGAATGTCATCGGCATACTATACTAAGAAAGTAATAATGCTCCCACTAGCCTTCTTATACACACAAGCTTCATCGTCGTTCTTGATGAAACCATATTCCCTAATTTCTTCATCAAAACGATGATTCCAACTCCTAGATGCTTGTTTCAATCCATAGAATGATATCTTTAACTTGCATACTTTAGGATGTTTTGGATCGACAAAACTTTCAGGCTGAACCATATAGACATCTTCCTCAAGATATCTATTAAAGAAAGTTGTTTTGACATCCATTTTCCAAATCTCATAATCATATTATGCAGGTATGGGAAATAATATCCTAATTGACTTTAGCATCGCCATAGGCGAGAAGGTCTCATCATAATCAACCCCTTGAGTTTGAGTGAAACCTTTTCCTACGAGTCTAGCTTTATAAGTATCCAAGTTTCCATGTATATCCGTTTTCTTCCTGAAAACTCACTTATTTCCAACCACTTTGGAGTTAAGAGGTTGCACAACCAATCCTCATACTTGGTTGTTATACATGGATTGCATCTCTACTTTCATGGCTTCAAGCCATTTGTCGCAATCAAATTTTGACATTGCATCATGGTATGTGGTTGGTTCATCTGAATCTACCATATAGCATCCATCCATGAAGAATCCATATCTTTCAGGTGGATTACTAATTCTACCAGATATGCGAATGTTTTGTGTATGTTGATCAACCATTTGATCATCTTCAACAACCTTTTGTTGAGTGCTAGTATCAACCAAAAGTGTATCGGCTTGTGGTTGTTGATCCTCAGCAAGTTCCGCTGTTCTACTACTTCCTTCCACAAGGAACTTAGCTTCCAAGAACTCAGCCTTTCGAGCAACAAATACCTTTTGCTCTGTTGGATCATAGAAGTAATATCATATATCATCTTTAGGATATCCTACAAAGATACACTTAGTGGATCGTACTTCCAATTTATTTGGGGTGTATTGCTTCACATAAGCTTCATAACCCATACCTTTAAATATGATTAATGATGGAGCCCTTCCATTCCATATTTCGAAAGGTGTCATATCCACTTTCTTGGTTGGGGCCATATGGGCCGCGGAGAGCAAAGCGTAACCCCAAATGATAGAGATAATGCGCTTCTAGCCATCATAGATCGAACCATATCTAATAGAGTTCGACTCCTCCTCTATCGAAACGAAGAACTTTAAAAGAGTTGATTTTGTACTTCACTTTTTGAAGATTCTGAACGTTTCAAAACTTCTTCTTTGTGTCAAGTACACATAACCATAACTACTATAGTTGTCGGTAAAAGTAATGAAGTATCTTTCACCATTCCTAGTCATTGGCTTAAAAGGATCATATACATTCGAATGTATGATACCTAATAAATCTTTTGCCCTTTCCCACTAAGGGATTACTTGGTCATTTTACCTTGTAAATAAGATTCGCATGTATCAAATGAACCAATTTCATTTGTTTCCAAAAGACAATTCTTTCGAAGTGTTTACATGCGACATCTGTTTATATGACCATGGCGATAATGCCAAGGATATGTCTTACTCAAATCCATTTTGAGTTTCTTGGTGATTGATTGGTACATTAAACTATCAAATGATGTATTATTATGAACCGATTCATAAATACCATTTGAAGGCATAGGTTTAAAGTAAAACATATAATTCATCGATATAAATGTCAATGTCTGCAAACTTTAAGTCAAAACCATATTGTCTTATAAGGGAAACTAGAATAATGTTCCTAGTCAAACTAGGAGCATTCAAGACATTTTAAAACAATTTCCAAACTATTTGGAAGTTTTAAAACATAGTCTCCTTTCTTGTAATGTTTATTTCTTTTGAACCTTTTGCAACGAATTGCAAACATGAGTTCCATATCCGGTATCTAATACCCATGTGTTAGAAGAAATAACATTAAGGTCAATATGTATCATTAAGATTGTACCTGAGGTTTGCCTAGCATCCCTCTTGTTTTTCAACTCTTTGAGATAGGTTGGACAATTCCTATTTAAATGCCCTATCTCTCCACACTCAAAGCATGGATCGTTCATGGCAACCTTTGCCTTCTTCTCTTTTGGTTTCTGTGGTTTCGCTTTAGTCTTTCTAATCATTTCCCTTTGAATTACCCGTTTCCATTTTCAACATTTGTTTTGGTATTGGGGTGATGCCCTTTCTAGTTGCCACCCTCATTGATCGTTAGAATGGATAAAACCCTTTTACCCTTATTGAGCCTTTCGAGGTGATCAATGTGGATTTGTCATTTTAAAGACTTAAGATGAGACCGATTGGGTTTCCTCCATTCGACATGTATGAAACGCCCGAAGCGTTCTACCCTTGCATATTGTAGGAATATTTCCTTCAAGTGGGTAATCATGTCGTATGCTCATGATATTCAAAATACTTTTGAATCTCGGGAATCATAATTCCAAACATGGGGCAAGAGGCTTGCATAGTATCCTCGGTATGCTTAATCCAATCGTTATAGGCATCCTTATCTTCCATAAGAGGTTCATCGGGATTAGGATCGTTCAACACATAGGATGTCCTTTCTTACTTGAGAACAATTTTTAAGTTTCGATATTAATCCATGAAGTGTTATGATTGAGACGATCCTTTTCAAGGATTGTTTTTAGTGATAGGTTACGGACGGTTTGGGTAATATTGTTAGCGGCCATCTACAAAATTTAACAAGGTTCAATTTTAGTATTTTCGATATTATTATATTTTAATCATTAATACCCTTTTATGTCTTATAGACAATTAATAATTAAAATCTAGAATCCAACGTCACATTTAAATATTGGTTAGGTGACATTTATCCCTCTATTTAAATTAACAAGGTAGTCAACGTTTGACAATTGCAACTCTTTGCAACTTCTAGCCATATGGGATCGGTTAAACATCTTTATGTTTAGTTGGCATGTTTAATCCCATCAACACCTTTGTTCCCCATGCTTCGGTGACCCTAAGTTCATGGTTTCCAAATCAAGTCGTCCAACTTACACACACGTGTGAGTTTATTCACATAAGTGGTTAGGTGACCTTTATCCCACAAACATGGTAAACCCACCTCGAATATACAAGTTCCCTTAAATGTGGTTATGTGACCTTTATCCCATAAAAGAGTTCCCAAGTGATTCGAGTGTTGTATAAAAGGATGGTGTTTGACTTGTTTTATAAAAGGGATTTTGAGTTTTCAAAATTCTAGTTTAGAAAACTTTATGTACCATACATTTGCATGCATTCAAATCCTTGGTACTTTTGAGAAAAAAAATTTTCAAGGTTCTTTTTAATAAAACCCATTTTATTATAAAATCATTAATTTTTAATAACCTTTTATTAACCAATTTTAATGATCTTTTAAAGAACCAATTTTAAGCTTGTTGTTGATTATTAGTTTGTTAAGCATGCATATCCAAATATCATCAAACAACAAAATAAACAACCACACAAGCACAACACCCATATCATTAGGTGTATAACCATAGCCAACTATTTTGACAACACTTGTTAGCCGAAACAAGTGTGCCAAAAGGTCCTTCCTAAGGGGTGAATATTTACACAAGCGATGTGTCGTTGAACTCCCACTTGATCCCGCATCCAAATGCTTCAAGTCTCCCTTTTGTGTTATGATTTCTCCACTTTCTTTGAGCTTCCAAAATGTACTTTAATTCAGCTCCAAACTCCTTTGGGCTCCGAAAATGTGTTTTGGTTTTAGGGCTAAAATCCCGTTAAGAACTATGAAGTCCTTTAGGCCCGAAATTGGTCAAAACCAAAACCGCATTTTTTATGTGCTTCTTCTTTTACAAAAAAAAAAATATCCTAATACATTTTTTTCTAGTAAAAATAAAATGCACCTAATCTATTTATTTTACATACCAAATGAAAATAAATAAATTACATATTTTTACACATTGAAGAACAAAATTAATTATTATTACAACTCTTTGAAATAATTAAATACAAATCACAAACATAAATATTCAACATATTCACACAAGGTCATGGCTAGGTTATTAACACCAAAAATATATATATCCACATATATAAAATTCAAGAAGCAAAATGGTTCCCTTTTACAACCTACAATTTATTCGGTCAAGAATGAAAAACCAAAAAATGTGGGTTTTTGTCCAAACAAACAAATCATCCAAATGACATAATTTTTCAAGATACTTTTATGCATGTATTAAAATAATCTTGAAAAACAAAAGGATAACCATATTTAAAATTTCGGCCATAGGGTTTTAACCAAACCCGAAACCCGAAAGTTTCATATCCTATGAAGCATGCACTCATATAAGCGGCTCTGATACCACTGTTGGGTTTTTCACATGTTTATCAAAGTATTTTATCCATATAAAATAAAAACGCAACGGAAATAATTATTTAAAACATCTTACTTACTAGATATAAAACTCATTTTATATGTAAAACCCAATCCCGGATCCATATACGAACATGCATGCTATCAAAATTAAAACACAACCATAGGGTGTTTAGAATGCTACCTTCCAAGGAGTAATGGATATGAAGAAGATGATGCTTCTTGAATGGTTGCCTTCAAGTGTAGAATACCTCAAGCTTGTATACCACAAGCCTTCCAACAAACACCTTAGTTTTAGCTAGGATTTCTACACTTATGAACTCACTAGAATTCCCTCTAGAAAACCACCATATGGCTGAAATATTAGAAGGACTATATTGAGTTCTTGCACTTGATTTTCATACTTGAAAAACCCCTTCTTGATCAACCAAACATGACTCGGTTTTAGAGAGTAAATTCAAGTCTTACACTTGAAAATGATCTCCAAAACTTGCACTATCTTGGCCAAAAATGAGAGCATGATCTCTAGAGTTTTTCTTGTTCTTCTACTTATTAATTTGTCATACAAATTAATATATATCAAGTGAGAGAAATGGCCTCCCAATTTGACCAATGCATGAACATCTAACACATGCAAATGCATGCATCCCTATTGGACCAAAATGGTTTAGGGAAGACCACCCAATCAAATGTCATCTAACATGTAAGATGTGCATGTAACTTGATTGGTGGAAAATCTTTAGGGAAGAACAAAGGGGGGGGGGGGCACTCTTTACTTTATAAAAAAAATAATAATTTCTTTTATAAAATTTATAAGTCTTATGTATATTTTATAACTTTTAAAAAATATAACAACATATGTTATAAGACTTATACAACTTTTATTATGTTATTTAACCCATTAAATAACAAAATAAAATATTCTCTCAAAATAAATTATCCATATAATTTATTAGTTTGTCAAGTGCAATTATTTAGAAAACCAATTTCTAAATATTGTAAGTGTTAATATTTATTTGTTTGATCATATCACAAATAAATATTCTAAGTGTTTGTCTAGCTTGTATTTGGGTATGACTCGACTTGGATCATTACGTACTAGCCACATCAATTTAACATGTGTCTTGGGCATACAGAGTCCAACAATGGTGGTTATGGTTATTCGGTTTTGATGGTTATAGCGGGTCTGTTATGGGTGGTTAACCGTGTATTTAGCTTAGCTAAAAATGGCTTATTTTTTTTAACCGACCCGCTACATTCGGTTTTCAAAAAAACCATTAACCGACATGCCGATTTTTTATTTGGTTCGGTTTATTCGGTTCGGTTTTCTCGGTTAATTCGGTTATGGTTCGGTTAATTCGGTTTTTTTCACACCTCTACTATGG
Source organism: Helianthus tuberosus (assembly GCA_030545235.1). Lineage (NCBI taxonomy): Eukaryota > Viridiplantae > Streptophyta > Magnoliopsida > Asterales > Asteraceae > Helianthus > Helianthus tuberosus. The sequence continues at coordinate 28,943 of JARYGA010035908.1, read as the reverse complement.
AATATAGGACTTACAAAATATTCCGGAAATTTATTCATAAAGGATATTTTGGTAAATAATATTTTGGACACCAAGGAAGTAAAAATATGATTTTTACAGTTACTACAAGAATATATCATATTTTGACAAGAGAAAAATATATCATTGGCAAGTGTGAAATATATACTTTTCTTGAAATTTTTGGAAGATATATTATTTTTAAGAAATATATATTTTCTTACACAAACGTGAAATACAATATTTTAGGGAAAAATATACACTTTCTTAACTAAATATGAAGTATGTCATTTTTGGGAAAAATGAATTTGTAAATATATATTTTCCCAGATTGGGCTTGAAACTATATTATTTTTGGAACATACAAGGGAATACAAATATTTTTGACAACGAAGAATTATAAACAATTTTTCTAAGAAATATTCCTTAAAAATATATATATATTTTGGAAATATATATTGGATCTTTATTAGAGATAATATTCCGGAATACGACTCTAATACATGGCAAAATATACAAGTATAAGAATACGAATACAAATACCCCAATCCTTGGAAAGGAAATACAAGTATAAATACTTGGGAAGTATTAAGTTAAAATAATTGATTTACCAATTATTCCAAAATTTAAAATAAATATAATTTAAGTTAAAATATTAATTATTTTAACAAATAATTATATAACTTGGAATAATATAGAAGGTGCGAAGGAACGTAACTCAAAGGCATTATTACTAAGTCAAGGCACGACCCGTTTGTCTAATAAACATTAATACGTTGTAGGTAGTTGTGTACACCAGAAGAAGCTTGAGTTACTGTGAGTGAAGACGCAAGACTGTGAGTTTCGTGTCCCCCTTTTCTTTAACTGTTTTCAGTTTTATAACTTCGGGGGTGAAGTACATGTTACAATGGTTTACAAACATTACCAATTTGGTATGGTTAGCTAAGGAAGGGTACACCTAGATCATGTGAGTGTTGGGTATAACACTTAAGGCCATCAATCCTCGTTGTAGGACCGAGGGACATGAGTGATAGATCTATTTGGGTGTAGCGAGCCCTGCCCAAGTTGGACCAGGGTTGGCCCATGGGTAGACTATGTCTTACAGCCGGAAGCTCGGTGCAAAAATCTGCTAGGTTTGAACTTTCCTGCATCACTTCACATATATCAATGGCCTTGCAAACCATTGGTGATCTGTTTTTCCTTGTTGCTTTCATACCGGGATTTATAAACTTACATACATACTTACAATGATTTCAAAGGTTTATTCATATACACAAACAGACACACGAACTCGCTCAACTTTTGTTGATGTTTTTAAAATACAAGTATTTCAGGGAATTAGTAAGTCGTTCTGGCGGGCGTTGGAAGTTTCATTCTGCGTTAGGAATAAAGATGTCATCCATGGTCTTCGGGTTTGGTCAGGGTGTTTTATTCCTCGACGAGACACGCTTTCCAAATCTTGGTTCTATTTAATGTCATTCGTCGGGTCTTGTGAACTTTTAAACAATTTGCATGGTTGTACTCGTATTTGAATTTCTATGTTTTAAGACAATGTAGTCATGATTTTAAACTTAATATATGGATGAACATCTATGGTTTTAGCATATAGTTGTGGTTATGATTGAATGCAATGGTATTAAGAAAGTCACACCATAATCACGCTTTCGCAAAAGTCAGGGTGTGACTTCTTATCTTGGGGTTATCTGGAAGACATGAAGGTTTACGCTATCAAAGGTGAGTATGGTGTTCAATACTTCAAGTTTCTAAGAGATATACAAACACTACCATGATGGGATGTTGAAGAGTTAGTGAAAACGAAGAACCTTCAACAATGTCTTCATGGTCCAGAGGCCAGTGTTTATGAGCAAAGGTTGTGGAGGTATATAAAGTATCAAGCTACATTGAACTTTCCAGATTGAAAGCGTCACCGTCCGAAGTGTACAGTTAAAGTTGATCCAGTTACGGGTGAGAAAGATATCACACTACATGTTAGACGACCATGTTGTATGAAGAACATGCCCTTAAAAGAGATGGAGCAAGACTTCTACAAGGATTTCAAAGGCTGGGTCTTCAATCCTAAGACATGTGAAGCTGTGATAACATTGTTTGACGGAAAGGCTTGGAGATACATTCATCTTCTTGATCTTATGTGGCTCGTTAACTGCTCGAAGAAGGATATCGAATGCCTCTTCTTCAACAAGATCATGTATTTTGAAGCTGACAAAGAGCAGGCATTAAGATATTAGAAGTTAGTGAAAGTTTGCTTTGAGAAAGATATCAATTTAGGGCGCTACTGGGAGTCAAAGTGGAGAGATCTAGAATTGGAAGAGTTTTTCAAGGATGAGCGTCATAATGAAAGAATGGAAAAGAAGATGGCTGAAGCAGCTAAGCGTGCCAAATGGAGAATGGGATTGGGGAGTTTTGAGGCTGATCAAACTCTGATCGAATCTGAAGAATGAAAAATTCCCAGATTGTCAAAGTCTATGGATGGAATCAGGGAAAAGCGTGAATGGTGGATAAATGAAGCGAGACATAAGCAAAAGAGAATACTGGCAGAACGTGCAGAGGAGAGAAAGAGACAGTACAAGAAAGAGGACGCAACAGGAAGGATTGATCCAGACTATACAGGAAGAAGACTACAGCTACATCCAAGGGGAGTCTGTGAATGCAGTATGTCTATAGCTTTCTTCTGTATCAGGTCTTTGTTTAACCTGTTTGATGTCTGTGTAATGTTTATAGTATGTATTTGTTAGGCACACAATCTGGATCTGTTTTAGTCAAAGAACGTAGCGGAATCGATCAGTGACGAGGTGAGGAATCCCTCGATACCGTCTGAGAATCACATACAATAATCTCAATGCTTAACATGTCCAACTTCATTGATAAAATGTGAAAATACAAGAGTTCCAGATGATAATTGGACAGGGCTTCGCTATGACAATTCAGCAAAAGGTTATAGACAAATGGCACTAACCTGTTATTTATAGGCCATAGGGAGGAGAGAATGTCACCCGATCGGATGGTCATCTGATCGGATTGCCATCCAATCGGATGTCCATCCGTACGGATGACACTTGACATCCGTTCGGACGACATCTAACAGTTTAGTTTCCGTTCCCTATTTATCTAGACATAAAATACATACATATACAAAAACACACACACATGAAAAAAATACAAAAGACTCGATACAGACGGAAGCTACAAACATAATGCACTAATAGACTCCCCTTTGGATGTAGCTGTAGTCTTCCTTCCTGCATAGTCTTCAAGTCATCTTCCTGCTCCGTCTCCTAGCTTTAGCTTTCTGCCTCCTTTGTTCATCTCGTTCTGCTAGCATTTTCCGCCTTAGAGGCCTACCAACTTCATTCCAATACTTTCGATATTCAAGATCTCCATCTCTCTTTCTGTCCCACCTAGGGATCTTGTTCTCTTCCTTTTCAATTGGTGTTTGGTCGGTTGGTGGAGGTCTCATAATGTAGGATCGATTTGTGACCCAAACGAGTCGTTCAGAAGAGATTTTATCAGTTTCAGATGCGGAAAATAAGAAACTGACTTCGAAACAGCTTGCTTATCACTTTAAACACTGATTTGATTGATATAATAGCAATTACAATCAGTCTTCACACCGGCAGCACCTCGGTATGGAATTCATGAACTGTTACAAATGAAATGAACAACATGCCTATTTATACTATTAGACTTTCGCTTGAAACCATACAACACCACTCAAGCGAAACCCCTATTTTACATATTTCAAGCGAAACCCACATGTTAACATATCAAGCGAAACCTCCTGTTGACTTTCAAGCGAAACCTATACAAAACTAACATTCTGTTTTGTCTCTTGTGAGGTTGATATGATGATGTCATAAAATGAAGTCACATATATGATGTCATCATCAAGAATGATGACATCACTCTTGATCAGATTCGCAACACAACTAAGACTCGACATAAGACGAAGATGACAGATGTATGCACTAACAGACTCCCCCTCAGATGTTGGCGAGTCTTAAGTGTCGAGTCTTTACATCTTCAGTCTTTAACAGTCTCTTTTCTTTCTTAGCATATACCAGGATCTTCTCTTTGGCTCTAACTTCGTCAGACTCCCCCTCTCATCATGATGGGATCGCTGTCTGGAATTAGCCATCACCTAGAGATCACATCCTGGCTTTAATTCTATTCAGCTCAACTCCTGCACACATTTTCTCATCAAAACATAAGTTTTTACTTAAATCAATAAGAAAAACTTATTAGTAATAGTTACATCAAGTTCAAATTAATGACCCTGATTAACTAATCAAACTTTCTTTCTCAAAATAAATTCCTTCATTTAAGCACTCACTCCCAACCCTGTTCATCATGTTTATCACTTGGAATTTTGAAAATCAGCTCTTCAACATCAATTGTCGAAAATCTTTTTGAATTTTTCAAAATTTATGCTAAAATACTCTGAAAATCTTTTTGGATTTTTGAATATAACAGAAATGCAGTAAAGAACTATATACAAACACTACTTTTTTGTGAGCTTGTGTAAGAGGATCATATCAGTTTATATGACCAATCACTAGCACCGTTAAGCTATAAACATTTTCAGCTCTAAATGATTCACATTGATTGACGATATTGTTGTCCACTTAAAGTCAATCTAAAAACTTTCGAAATGCTTACCGATACGTTAAGGTATATTAATTTTGCACTAAGCTCTTATGGACCCCACGATCTCAGCATATCCCCTCATCATGCAATACACTATCTCAAGTAATGCCTTTAAACTTTTATCAACTTTGAATTGTGCAAAAACAAAGCAGAATGTTTAAACATTAACAATCAGGTCGATACTTCGGTATACACAGAGAAAGTCCAATGTTTAAACAAAATAAGAAAATAAAAATAAGTTGAAATTGTTTAGGCTTTAACCACCAGGTCGATACTTCCGTATACGCAGAGGTGATCCAAAGCTTAAACGAAACACCAAAGAAAATAAAGCAGAATGTTTAGGCAATAACATCCAGGTCGATACTCACGTATACGCAGAGGATGTCCAATGCTTAAACAAAATAAAGAAACAAGACAAGTTTAAATCTTTGCAAAATAAAATGCACAATCACAACGACTTTTTAGCAAAGTTGTGAAAGTTCACAAACTTAACCAGTTTTATGTCTTTCGACAATCAGCGATTACTGAGTAGGCACACAATCAAGAAGGACAAAACTAAGTACTATGCTTTCGACCATGTTTCCCACTAGAACTAGGCTTTTTCATTTAGGTTTGTATCGTTATCGCAAATCTACTAGTCTAGCTGAGCCTACCGTCACATCTTTAGTAAGATCGTTTATCACATTTTAGCTTTCCATTTCTTTAGCATACTGTGACAGTCTAACTGATCTACTATCATTTCCTTTTTTTCACAACAAAACTCATTTTTGCATTTTTTCAATGTTTTTTACTTTTCAAATTTTCTAATTTTTTCTAAAATTTTTACTCCCACTAAAATCAAAATATGTCTCAATTTTGATCTTCTGGGAAAATTTGGAAACAAGTCGAACAAGAAATGTGACAACATGATGAGAATTACTTCAATTCTCCATTCACTTGGCTTAAACAATCAGAACTCCCCCTGACGACAAAAACATTTTCCCATAGTGATTTCAAAACACTTAAGTTTGTTTTAATCAAAATGGAACTAATGGACATCAAATGGTGTCTAGCTAGTGTCTTGAGAAGAGTAGAAAAGTTCAAACTGATTACTGGAAGAAATGACTTTCTTGATGCACATGTTTCTACTTTAGGTTTTGATCAATCTAAAGTTACTTGTTTTCGATGCAGGGAGAAAGGTCATTTCAAGAGGGAATGCGAGAACAGAGAAGCTAGTGATGTAAAGAATCCGTTCGGAAAAGATGACTATTACAGGAAAGCCATATATCAGCAAGTTGGTCAGCAACAACAGCAAGAACCACAGGTGGCTCATGGTAGAAAAGTGATCGAGGATTCAAAAAGAGCATCTCTGGGGAATCAAGAGAACTTTAACTGGAATTTTCAAGATAATGAAAAATTGCCTAAAGGTTTTAGCTGGGATATGTTTGTGAATGATAAAGGAGATTTCAAAGCATTCATTGCTAAAATTTTGAAAGAACCAGATATGTTTACCACATGGATGAAGTCTATTGGTGAGACTGTGAAGAATGTGGAGGAAGAGTCTGTTGCATCTAAAGAAAGTTCACAGAGCTCAGATGAAAGTTCACAAAGTGATGAAAGTTTAGAAAAGGGAGTCATTTTTGATCAAACACCAGCTGATTCTGGTTCTTCAGATAATAATTCTGACAAATCAGTAGAGTTTGATCAAACACCAACTGATGACAGTAGTGATGATGAAGAAAAAGGACATATTAATGTTGCTAAAACTCATCTCTCTCCTGAAAGTTTTCATTTTTATTTTGCAGATCGCTTGAAGAAAAAGTGACGAAAGCAGGCTGTTTTTGCAATATCTCTTCCTCCTGAGCTCTGATACCACTTGTAGGATCGATTTGTGACCCAAACGAGTCGTTCAGAAGAGATTTTATCAGTTTCAGATGCGGAAAATAAGAAACTGACTTCGAAACAGCTTGCTTATCACTTTAAACACTGATTTGATTGATATAATAGCAATTACAATCAGTCTTCACACCGGCAGCACCTCGATATAGAATTCACGAACTGTTACAAATGAAATGAACAACATGCCTATTTATACTATTAGACTTTCGCTTGAAACCATACAACACCACTCAAGCGAAACCCCTATTTTACATATTTCAAACGAAACCCACATGTTAACATATCAAGCGAAACCTCCTGTTGACTTTCAAGCGAAACCTATACAAAACTAACATTCTGTTTTGTCTCTTGTGAGGTTGATATGATGATGTCATAAAATGAAGTCACATATATGATGTCATCATCAAGAATGATGACATCACTCTTGATCAGATTCGCAACGCAACTGAGACTCGACATAAGACGAAGATGACAGATGTATGCACTAACAGACTCCCCCTCAGATGTTGACGAGTCTTAAGTGTCGAGTCTTTGCATCTTCAGTCTTTAACAGTCTCTTTTCTTTCTTAGCATATACCAGGATCTTCTCTTTGGCTCTTACTTCGTCAGACTCCCCCTCTCATCATGATGGGATCGCTGTCTGGAATTAGCCATCACCTAGAGATCACATCCTGGCTTTAATTCTATTCAGCTCAACTCCTGCACACATTTTCTCATCAAAACATAAGTTTTTACTTAAATCAATAAGAAAAAATTATTAGTAATAGTTACATCAAGTTCAAATTAATGACCCTGATTAACAAATCAAACTTTCTTTCTCAAAATAAATTCCTTCATTTAAGCACTCACTCCCAACCCTGTTCATCATGTTTATCACTTGGAATTTTGAAAATCAGCTCTTCAACATCAATTGTCGAAAATCTTTTTGAATTTTTCAAAATTTATGCTAAAATACTCTGAAAATCTTTTTGGATTTTTGAATATAACAGAAATGCAGTAAAGAACTATATACAAACACTATTTTTTTGTGAGCTTGTGTAAGAGGATCATATCAGTTTATATGACCAATCACTAGCACCGTTAAGCTTTAAACATTTTCAGCTCTAAATGATTCACATTGATTGACGATATTGTTGTCCACTTAAACTCAATCTAAAAACTTTCGAAATGCTTACCGATACGTTAAGGTATATTAATTTTGCACTAAGCTCTTATGGACCCCACGATCTCAGCATATCCCCTCATCATGCAATACACTATCTCAAGTAATGCCTTTAAACTTTTATCAACTTTGAATTGTGCAAAAACAAAGCAGAATGTTTAAACATTAACAATCAGGTCGATACTTCCATATACACAGAGAAAGTCCAATGTTTAAACAAAATAAGATAATAAAAATAAGTTGAAATTGTTTAGGCTTTAACCACCAGGTCGATACTTCCGTATACGCAGAGGTGATCCAAAGTTTAAACGAAACACCAAAGAAAATAAAGCAGAACGTTTAGGCAATAACATCCAGGTCGATACTCACGTATACGCAGAGGATGTCCAATGCTTTAACAAAATAAAGAAATAAGACAAGTTTAAATCTTTGCAAAATAAAATGCACAATCACAGCGACTTTTTAGCAAAGTTGTGAAAGTTCACAAACTTAACCAGTTTTATGTCTTTCGACAATCAGCGATTACTGAGTAGGCACACAATCAAGAAGGACAAAACTAAGTACTATGCTTTCGAGCATGTTTCCCACTAGAACTAGTCTTTTTCATTTAGGTTTGTATCGTTATCGCAAATCTACTAGTCTAGCTGAGCCTACCGTCACATCTTTAGTAAGATCGTTTATCACATTTTATCTTTCCATTCCTTTAGCATACTGTGACAGTCTAACTGATCTACTATCATTTCCTCTTTTTCACAACAAAACTCATTTTTGCATTTTTTCAATGTTTTTTACTTTTCAAATTTTCTATTTTTTTCTAAAATTTTTACTCCCCCTAAAATCAAAATATGTCTCAATTTTGATCTTCTGGGAAAATTTGAAAACAAGTCGTACAAGAAATGTGACAACATGATGAGAATTACTTCAATTCTCCATTCACTTGGCTTAAACAATCAGAACTCCCCCTGACGACAAAAACATTTTCCCATAGTGATTTCAAAACACTTAAGTTTGTTTTAATCAAAATGGAACTAATGGACATCAAATGGTGTCTAGCTAGTGTCTTGAGAAGAGCAGAAAAGTTCAAACTGATTACTGGAAGAAATGACTTTCTTGATGCACATGTTTCTACTTTAGGTTTTGATCAATCTAAAGTTACTTGTTTTCGATGCAGGGAGAAAGGTCATTTCAAGAGGGAATGCAAGAATAGAGAAGCTAGTGATGTAAAGAATCCGTTCGGAAAAGATGACTATTACAGGAAAGCCATATATCAGCAAGTTGGTCAGCAACAACAGCAAGAACCACAGGTGGCTCATGGTAGAAAAGTGATCGAGGATTCAAAAAGAGCATCTTTGGGGAATCAAGAGAACTTTAACTGGAATTTTCAAGATGATTAAAAATTACCTGAAGGTTTTAGCTGGGATATGTTTGTGAATGATAAAGGAGATTTCAAAGCATTCATTGCTAAAATTTTGAAAGAACCAAATATGTTTACCACATGGATGAAGTCTATTGGTGAGACTGTGAAGAATGTGGAGGAAGAGTCTGTTGCATCTAAAGAAAGTTCACAGAGCTCAGATGAAAGTTCACAAAGTGATGAAAGTTCAGAAAAGGGAGTTATTTTTGATCAAACACCAGCTGATTCTGGTTCTTCAGATAATAATTCTGACAAATCAGTAGAGTTTGATCAAACACCAACTGATGACAATAGTGATGATGAAGAAAAACGACATATTAATGTTGCTAAAACTCATCTCTCTCCTGAAAGTTTTCATTTTTATTTTGCAGATCGCTTGAAGAAAAAGTGACGAAAACAAGCTGTTTTTGCAATATCTCTTCCTCCTGAGCTCTGATACCACTTGTAGGATCGATTTGTGACCCAAACGAGTCGTTCAGAAGAGATTTTATCAGTTTCAGATGCGGAAAATAAGAAACTGACTTCGAAACAGCTTGCATATCACTTTAAACACTGATTTGATTGATATAATTGCAATTACAATCAGTCTTCACACCGGCAGCACCTCGGTATGGAATTCACGAACTGTTACAAATGAAATGAACAACATGCCTATTTATACTATTAGACTTTCGCTTGAAACCATACAACACCACTCAAGCGAAACCCCTATTTTACATATTTCAAGCGAAACCCACATGTTAACATATCAAGCGAAACCTCCTGTTGACTTTCAAGCGAAACCTATACAAAACTAACATTTTGTTTTGTCTCTTGTTAGGTTGATATGATGATGTCATAAAATGATGTCACATATATGATGTCATCATCAAGAATGATGACATCACTCTTGATCAGATTCGCAACGCAACTAAGACTCGACATAAGACGAAGATGACAGATGTATGCACTAACAGACTCCCCCTCAGATGTTGACGAGTCTTAAGTGTCGAGTCTTTGCATCTTCAGTCTTTAACAGACTCTTTTCTTTCTTACCATATACCAGGATCTTCTCTTTGGCTCTAACTTCGTCAGACTCCCCCTCTCATCATGATGGGATCGCTGTCTGGAATTAGCCATCACCTAGAGATCACATCCTGGCTTTAATTCTATTCAGCTCAACTCCTGCACACATTTTCTCATCAAAACATAAGTTTTTACTTAAATCAATAAGAAAAACTTATTAGTAATAGTTACATCAAGTTCAAATTAATGACCTTGATTAACTAATCAAACTTTCTTTCTCAAAATAAATTCCTTCATTTAAGCACTCACTCCCAACCCTGTTCATCATGTTTATCACTTGGAATTTTGAAAATCAGCTCTTCAACATCAATTGTCGAAAATCTTTTTGAATTTTTCAAAATTTATGCTAAAATACTCTGAAAATCTTTTTGGATTTTTGAATATAACAGAAATGCAGTAAAGAACTATATACAAACACTATTTTTTTGTGAGCTTGTGTAAGAGGATCATATCAGTTTATATGACCAATCACTAGCACCGTTAAGCTTTAAACATTTTCAGCTCTAAATGATTCACATTGATTGACGATATTGTTGTCCACTTAAACTCAATCTAAAAACTTTCGAAATGCTTACCGATACGTTAAGGTATATTAATTTTGCACTAAGCTCTTATGGACCCCCCGATCTCAGCATATCCCCTCATCATGCAATACACTATCTCAAGTAATGCCTTTAAACTTTTATCAACTTTGAATTGTGCCAAAACAAAGCAGAATGTTTAAACATTAACAATCAGGTCGATACTTCCGTATACACAGAGAAAGTCCAATGTTTAAACAAAATAAGAAAATAAAAATAAGTTGAAATTGTTTAGGCTTTAACCACCAGGTCGATACTTCCGTATACGCAGAGGTGATCCAAAGCTTAAACGAAACACCAAAGAAAATAAAGCAGAACGTTTAGGCAATAACATCCAGGTCGATACTCACGTATACGCAGAGGATGTTCAATGCTTAAACAAAATAAAGAAATAAGACAAGTTTAAATCTTTGCAAAATAAAATGCACAATCACAGCGACTTTTTAGCAAAGTTGTGAAAGTTCACAAACTTAACCAGTTTTATGTCTTTCGACAATCAGCGATTACTGAGTAGGCACACAATCAAGAAGGACAAAACTAAGTACTATGCTTTCGACCATGTTTCCCACTAGAACTAGGCTTTTTCATTTAGGTTTGTATCGTTATCGCAAATCTACTAGTATAGCTGAGCCTACCGTCACATCTTTAGTAAGATCGTTTATCACATTTTATCTTTCCATTTCTTTAGCATACTGTGACAGTCTAACTGATCTACTATCATTTCCTCTTTTTCACAACAAAACTCATTTTTGCATTTTTTCAATGTTTTTTACTTTTCAAATTTTCAAATTTTTTAAAAATTTTTTACTCCCCCTAAAATCAAAATATGTCTCAATTTTGATCTTCTGGGAAAATTTGAAAACAAGTCGTACAAGAAATGTGACAACATGATGAGAATTACTTCAATTCTCCATTCACTTGGCTTAAACAATCAAAACTCCCCCTGATGACAAAAACATTTTCCCATAGTGATTTCAAAACACTTAAGTTTGTTTTAATCAAAATGGAACTAATGGACATCAAATGGTGTCTAGCTAGTGTCTTGAGAAGAGCAGAAAAGTTCAAACTGATTACTGGAAGAAATGACTTTCTTGATGCACATGTTTCTACTTTAGGTTTTGATCAATCTAAAGTTACTTGTTTTCGATGCAGGGAGAAATGTCATTTCAAGAGGGAATGCAAGAACAGAGAAGCTAGTGATGTAAAGAATCCGTTCGGAAAAGATGACTATTACAGGAAAGCCATATATCAGCAAGTTGGTCAGCAACAACAGCAAGAACCACAGATGGCTCATGGTAGAAAAGTGATCGAGGATTCAAAAAGAGCATCTCTGGGGAATCAAGAGAACTTTAACTGGAATTTTCAAGATGATGAAAAATTGCCTGAAGGTTTTAGCTGGGATATGTTTGTGAATGATAAAGGAGATTTCAAAGCATTCATTGCTAAAATTTTGAAAGAACCAGATATGTTTACCACATGGATGAAGTCTATTGGTGAGACTGTGAAGAATGTGGAGGAAGAGTCTGTTGCATCTAAAGAAAGTTCACAGAGCTCAGATGAAAGTTCACAAAGTGATGAAAGTTCAGAAAAGGGAGTTATTTTTTATCAAACACCAGCTGATTCTGGTTCTTCAGATAATAATTCTGACAAATCAGTAGAGTTTGATCAAACACCAACTGATGACAATAGTGATGATGAAAAAAAAACGACATATTAATGTTGCTAAAACTCATCTCTCTCCTGAAAGTTTTCATTTTTATTTTGCAGATCGCTTGAAGAAAAAGTGATGAAAACAAGCTGTTTTTGCAATATCTCTTCCTCCTGAGCTCTGATACCACTTGTAGGATCGATTTGTGACCCAAACGAGTCGTTCAGAAGAGATTTTATCAGTTTCAGATGCGGAAAATAAGAAACTGACTTCGAAACAGCTTGCTTATCACTTTAAACACTGATTTGATTGATATAATAGCAATTACAATCAGTCTTCACACCGGCAGCACCTCGGTATGGAATTCACGAACTGTTACAAATGAAATGAACAACATGCCTATTTATACTATTAGACTTTCGCTTGAAACCATACAACACCACTCAAGCGAAACCCCTATTTTACATATTTCAAGCGAAACCCACATGTTAACATATCAAGCGAAATCTCCTGTTGACTTTCAAGCGAAACCTATACAAAACTAACATTCTGTTTTGTCTCTTGTGAGGTTGATATGATGATGTCATAAAATAATGTCACATATATGATGTCATCATCAAGAATGATGACATCACTCTTGATCAGATTCGCAACGCAACTGAGACTCGACATAAGACGAAGATGACAGATGTATGCACTAACAGACTCCCCCTCAGATGTTGACGAGTCTTAAGTGTCGAGTCTTTGCATCTTCAGTCTTTAACAATCTCTTTTCTTTCTTAGCATATACCAGGATCTTCTCTTTGGCTCTAACTTCGTCAGACTCCCCCTCTCATCATGATGGGATCGCTGTCTGGAATTAGCCATCACCTAGAGATCACATCCTGGCTTTAATTCTATTCAGCTCAACTCCTGCACACATTTTCTCATCAAAACATAAGTTTTTACTTAAATCAATAAGAAAAACTTATTAGTAATAGTTACATCAAGTTCAAATTAATGACCCTGATTAACTAATCAAACTTTCTTTCTCAAAATAAATTCCTTCATTTAAGCACTCACTCCCAACCCTGTTCATCATGTTTATCACTTGGAATTTTGAAAATCAGCTCTTCAACATCAATTGTCGAAAATCTTTTTGAATTTTTCAAAATTTATGCTAAAATACTCTGAAAATCTTTTTGGATTTTTGAATATAACAGAAATGCAGTAAAGAACTATATACAAACACTATTTTTTGTGATCTTGTGTAAGAGGATCATATCAGTTTATATGACCAATCACTAGCACCGTTAAGCTTTAAACATTTTCAGCTCTAAATGATTCACATTGATTGACGATATTGTTGTCCACTTAAACTCAATCTAAAAACTTTCGAAATGCTTACCGAGACGTTAAGGTATATTAATTTTGCACTAAGCTCTTATGGACCCCACGATCTCAGCATATCCCTTCATCATGCAATACACTATCTCAAGTAATGCCTTTAAACTTTTATGAACTTTGATTTGTGCAAAAACAAAGCAGAATGTTTAAACATTAACAATCAGGTCGATACTTCCGTATACACAGAGAAAGTCCAATGTTTAAACAAAATAAGAAAATAAAAATAAGTTGAAACGGTTTAGGCTTTAACCACCAGGTCGATACTTCCGTATACACAGAGGTGATCCAAAGCTTAAACGAAACACCAAAGAAAATAAAGCAGAACGTTTAGGCAATAACATCCAGGTCGATACTCACGTATACGCAGAGGATGTCCAATGCTTAAACAAAATAAAGAAATAAGACAAGTTTAAATCTTTGCAAAATAAAATGCACAATCACAGCGACTTTTTAGCAAAGTTGTGAAAGTTCACAAACTTAACCAGTTTTATGTCTTTCGACAATCAGCGATTACAGAGTAGGCACACAATCAAGAAGGACAAAACTAAGTACTATGCTTTCGACCATGTTTCCCACTAGAACTAGGCTTTTTCATTTAGGTTTGTATCATTATCGCAAATCTACTAGTCTAGCTGAGCCTACCGTCACATCTTTAGTAAGATCGTTTATCACATTTTATCTTTCCATTTCTTTAGCATACTGTGACAGTCTAACTGATATACTATCATTTCCTCTTTTTCACAACAAAACTCATTTTTGCATTTTTTCAATGTTTTTTACTTTTCAAATTTTCTAATTTTTTCTAAAATTTTTACTCCCCCTAAAATCAAAATATGTCTCAATTTTGATCTTCTGGGAAAATTTGAAAACAAGTCGTACAAGAAATGTGACAACATGATGAGAATTACTTCAATTCTCCATTCACTTGGCTTAAACAATCAGAACTCCCCCTGACAACAAAAACATTTTCCCATAGTGATTTCAAAACACTTAAGTTTGTTTTAATCAAAATGGAACTAATGGACATCAAATGGTGTCTAGCTAGTGTCTTGAGAAGAGAAGAAAAGTTCAAACTGATTACTGGAAGAAATGACTTTCTTGATGCACATGTTTCTACTTTAGGTTTTGATCAATCTAAAGTTACTTGTTTTCGATGCAGGGAGAAAGGTCATTTCAAGAGGGAATGCAAGAACAGAGAAGCTAGTGATGTAAAGAATCCGTTCTGAAAAGATGACTATTACAGGAAAGCCATATATCAGCAAGTTGGTCAGCAACAACAGCAAGAACCACAGGTGGCTCATGGTAGAAAAGTGATCGAGGATTCAAAAAGAGCATCTCTGGGGAATCAAGAGAACTTTAACTGGAATTTTCAAGATGATGAAAAATTGCCTGAAGGTTTTAGCTGGGATATGTTTGTGAATGATAAAGGAGATTTCAAAGCATTCATTGCTAAAATTTTAAAAGAACCAGATATGTTTACCACATGGATGAAGTCTATTGGTGAGACTGTGAAGAATGTGGAGGAAGAGTCTGTTGCATCTAAAGTGTTGGTGCATGTTTGTGACAACAGCTTAGATTTGGTCTTTGGATATCTTGTAATTAGATAAACGACAAACAGTTAGTGGGTTTAGCTTTGTAATAGTTAGTTGTAATGTTTGGGCTAACCAAACCCATACTTATGGGGATGTGGGGCGAATTGGGCTTGTCCAATTCGCAGTCCATGATGTTTATCCTTGGCCCAAGTAGTAACCTTGTGTTATATAAACAAGGTTAGGCTTTAGGGTTGAGGTTAATCAGCCAAAAACAGTTGTGAGAGAGCAATTTCGTGAGAGACTTGTCTTGAACGAAATTAGGGTTGGTTAGGGTTTAGATTGATTGTAATTCTTGAGTGATTGATAATCAATAGAAACCCAGGTTGAAAGTGATTTGCTGTTTCTGTTTCCTACACGTTTTCTGCTTATTATGATCAAGAGGATTCCGCACTCTTGATTGGAAAGACAATTTTGTGAAAGATCCATACGAATAGGGGACTTACAATTGGTATCAGAGCGTTAGGCTCTTGAAGGCTCGGTTCAGAATTGGTTGCTGCAGAAACAGGAAGTTGGTTAAAGTTTTCGAAATTTTTTAAACCTGAAATTAGGGTTTCGAAGTTTCTTGAGTTTTGATAATTTTCTGCGAATTTGTTTGTGTTTGATCAGTTTGTTTGTTGAGTGTTGCTGATTTGCAGGTTTTCGGGACGATTTCTGTTGGATTTTGACGAGTATTTGGCTGGAATTCGAAGACTGTTCTTCGTGTTCATCATATTATTTTCGAAAATTGCTGATTATTTTGCTGTTTCGATTCTGCAGGAAGGTGTTAGGAGAATCTGGGGAAATTTTTCAAAATTTTGATCAGATTAAGTTTCCAATTATACTGGTTCAGCGAATTTGAGAAGTTAGCGAATTTGTGTGATCTGCGAAATTAACTGATCCAGCATATTTACCAGCGAATTTGTGACTTAACTACTCGGTGACCGGCGAAGTTAAATCCAAAGGCGACTTTGGTAACCGTGAAATTTTCCACAGCGAAAATATTACGGTTTTCGGCGACTTTACAGGTCGTCGTAATCGCGAAATTGAGACAGCGAACTTAAGCAGCGAACTTGAATTTTCAGCGAATTTAAGCAGATCAGCGAAATTAACAGAAAAACCAGCGAAATTAACAGCCTAACCAGCGAATTTAGCAGCATATTTAAGGGGTGGAATTTTCGTTGGCAAGCGTCGAGAAAATTTGACTGTTTTGCAAATAGAAATTGATCTGTAGCTCATTAGACAGAACCGTTTGGACCGTTAAATTCCTTGGATTTTTAGGGTAAAAAAAAAGAAGACTCTGGAAAATCCCGAATACGGTTTTTGACATTATATATCATTGGATTTGTCTTTTTGAGACGATTCTAAAGGTGTAATTTGGTAACCACTGTTTTCGGAGATATTTTGGACGGTTTTACCAGTCTGTTTGCGTTAAAATGTCGAACATGACAAAATTGAATGCACCTAAGATGATGAAGGTGGAGAATTATCATACATGGAAGGACAGCTTCAAATCCTTCATTGAATCTCAAGATGCACGTATGTGGATATGTATTGAAGATGGGTACATAAACCCTACACATGATTATGAGGGCAGACAACGTAGAACAGACTATGTGAACATGAAAGAGGATGATAAAAGGAAGTATGACGCTGAAAAGAGAGCATTGGCTGCAATTAAAATGTCCTTACCTGATAGCATCAAGCATACCTTCAAAAAGTACAATAATTCAAAGGATATGTGGGATGCATTACAAAAGCGATATCAGGGGAATGAGAGAGCCACTCAGGCATTCATGGCAGAGATAGTGTCAGTTGATGAGACTGAAACTACTGTGAGTGATGCTGAATCTGAAGTGAAGAATGCTGAAGCAAAAGTGGATGTTGAAGTAGAGAAAGTGAGTGAAGCTGAACAGGTTGTTGCTGATGAAACCTCAGAAGTTCATGAGAAAGAGGTACAATCTAATTCAGTATGTTTGAGATGTCGTGAACTACAGGGTGAGGTTGCCAGGTTGACAACACAAAACCAAAGTCTGGTAAGTGAGATGTCTAACATAAAAGAAGCAAACTTTTTTGCTAAAAGAAATGAATCTACATACTTGAAAAAGATAAAAGGTTGTGAAGCTGAAATTGAAGCTTTAACATGCAAGTTAAATGAAAAACTTCAAGTTATAGATTTAGCTCATGACATGATGGCTGAGAAAACAAAAGAGATTTCTGAAAAATGCAAAGAGTTGTCAGATGCACAACTCAAAATTGTTGAACTTGAAAAGAAATTAGGTCAATTCAGAGATTCGTCTTTTGTAATGAAACACATGATGGGTGGGTTAAAGAAGAGTAATGACAAGACAAGTGTGGGCTTCCATGGCTTTAATGAAGTTCCACCTCCTCTTAGTCATGACTATTCATTCCTGCCTAGTGAAAATGAGCTAGCAGACTTTATGGCATCTACACCTAGTAGTTTCGCATCCACATCAAGTCAAGGTGATGGATCTGAGAGTGATGATTTGAAAAGGAAAAATTCACCGCCTAAGAATAAAAATCAAGCTTTTGTTAAAAAGATTAATTTTGTTCAAGGTAGTGATATGAAAAATGAAACAACTGTTATTGAAAATGAATCGAATGTAGAGTTTGCTAAAAATAAGAGCATAGAAAAATCTGAAATAAAGCAAACTGAACAAGGTTCATCCAAGGGATCATCACCATCTGATAAGGGATCTACCTCAGAGACTCCAGCTAAGAAGTCTTCGAAAAAGAGATCGTGCTTCAAATGTCACGTCAAGGGACATGTAGCAAGCTGCTGTCCTAACAAAAAGAGTGAAGCAAAACTTAGTGAAAAACAGAGAGGGAAATTACCAGTGAAGGAAGGTGATAGTGAGGAGAAAGGTTCAAATTCTCAAAAGAAATCTGCTCCTAAGCAACCAAAGAATGTTGCTGTTGGTGTAGATAAGGCTGAAAAAGGAACTCCACAAGTTCCTCGTTTTCAAAGAAATCAACAAAGATTTCGGACTAGATCTCCAAAAGTGAACAATTTTAATGGAAATTCAAATAGTCCAAATACATATAGGAACCCTCAGGACCATAGACCTTATGGAAATCAAAATCAAATTACATCAACAGGTCTGAGATCTAAGACTCCAGTTAGGAGTAATGGATATTGGATGGATGTTCCAGTAGTTGGTGAATTTGGACGACCCAAGACCATTAAGGCTTGGGTCCCCCAATCTAACTAATTTCTTAGTTGGTGTGTGCAGGAGCTGCTAAGGAGGATTATCAACTTATGTTGATAATGGCTGCTCTAGGCATATGAAGGGGGATGTGAGATTGTTGATATATTTATATTGATTGATTTAAATTGAAGTTCAAAGTGCTGAGTCGACACACTAGATAACCTGGCAGATCTTTATACTAAAGCTTCTGACAGGGCTCGCTTTGAACATTTAGTCGAACTCAACGGGATGAGGAATCCTGAATAACTGGTTTTTCATAAGAATTTTTGTAAATAGTTTACTGCTTTTCTTAAAAATCAAAAATAAAAAAAATTGAAAAATCAAAAACATAAAAAAATAGAAAATAAAAAATGAGTTATCACTGTGTGAAAAAGGAGAAATGATAGTACATCAGCAAGTTAGACTGTCACACTGAAACTGAAATTAAAATGCATAAGTGTGATAGCAGCTTCATCATATGATGTATCAGTAGGCAAAAAACATGAAATAATCAACTTACCAATGTGATATAAACTTAAATGAACTGTGTATGAGTGGGGAACACATCAGTGGTGTATGGTTTAATGACCTTAAATCTTGCGTTGATAGATTGCCAAAATCTGAAGTTTTGGGTCTTTATACTGTTATTTCATCTGGGGATATCTTGGCTGTTTTTTTGTTCAGAACTAAAATTGTACATGACCTCAGGAAAGAAAGTCACTTGGAATTTGCACATTTCTATTTGAATGTCTGTATGTTGTCCCGATACACACAATTTTGATCTGATTCTGAAATCTTCTCTGAAAAACGTCGTGTACCTCCTCTGCTGCATCCAGATATATGCTGACCTGGAGGTGCTAGGCAACGACAACTTCTGCTGCATCCAGATACATGCTGACCTAGCTGTACGTTGTCGCGCTATAGATCTAATACACCCGAAAGAGGCCCTCAAGTGCCCAAATGAAACCCAATAAACCTATATCAAACTGAGAAAAACTCATTTGATCTGTATATTATACCATCTCACCTAAAGATCTATTCTGTTCTCTTCTCAACCTATTCCCAGTTAAGATTTCAGAATTCTGGATTGGACTTGTGAAATATGTGGTAGGGAAGATACTTGCATGATAGAGTGTGTTGTTTATATTTCCAGGATTTGATTACTATTTATTTGGGTGTTCATTGTTAAGAAATCAAAACATGATAAAACAGATTATATGCAGACCTAGGCACTGTCTGGATATCTTAAAGGATGACATTAGTATACTCACCTACTACGATGAATCTTTGTGCATACCTTGATCATGGGGGTATATCCTGAAGTGGGACACACTAGTATATCAGTAAATAAAATTACCTTAACGTATCATATGGTAATGGTACTTGAAATGTTCATGCATTTTGTTTAAGTGGATAAACATACTGGTAATCGTCATGAACTGCTTTTCATGAAAGATTAACTAAAGAATTATCTAATAGTGTGAAACAGTTTGATTGTGCTGATATGATCTTCTTACCAGTGATTCTCACAAAAATAGAGTGTTTATTGTTTTTGTTATTTACTTGCTTTCAGAAAAATATAAAAATCCAAAAATAGTGTCTTTTTCTGTTTAAAATTCTTAACGTACGGAAAACTGTTATTCTTGGATGAATTGTTACTGATAGGGGGAGACAGTGTTAGAAAGTGAGTTCAAAATTTTAAATCATGCGGGTTATAGGGTGTGATTAAAAGGTTTTTGCTTGTAGGTGAAGGAATTGAGAATGCTTAATCTGTGATACAATCTCTTGAATAATAATAATTATTTAACTGTGTTGAAAAATTCTTATGGTTTCTCGAGTTGTTTGTTTTATAGTATACAGATTGAAGCAGTGTGTTGCTGAGAAGTTGATGAGTTGTTGTGAAGAGATGAGAGTTTGATTGGATGCATGGTAGAACCTCCTTTCTACATTGCAGACAAAGATTGAAGAGTTTGAAGATTGCTATTCAAATGCTGAACTGGAGTTTTACTCAAACGGTAAAGTTTTGAAGATTTGGTGATTGGATGCATCAGCTTAGGGAGAGTCTGTTGCTGACAGAAACTATTGAAGCTGAAGCTATCCAAAGACCAAAGACAGTGCAAGATTACATGAAGATTGCAAGATGACTGAAGACAAAGTTATTTTGTGAAGCTATTGTCAAGGGGTAGTTTGTTGGTGCATGTTTGTGACAACAGCTTAGATTTGGTCTTTGGATATCTTGTAATTAGATAAACGATAAACAATTAGCGGGTTTAGCTTTGTATTAGTGAGTTGTAATGTTTGGGCTAACCAAACCCATACTTATGGGGATGTGGGGCGAATTGGGCTTGTCCAATTCGCAGTCCATGATGTTTATCCTTGGCCCAAGTAGCAAACCTTGTGTTATATAAACAAGGTTAGGCTTTAGGGTTTAGGTTAATCAGTTAATCAGCCAAAACAGTTTTAGAGAGAGAATTCGTGAGAGCTTTAGGGTTTGGACGAATTTGTAGTCTTGATTGATTGTAATTCGTTAAGATTGATAATCAATAAAGACCAGTTTAAAAAGTGATTGCTGATTGCTGTTCTTCTACTTGTTTCTGGTATATTCTGATCAAGAGGATTCCGCACTCTTGATTGGAAAGACAATTCTGTGAAAGATCCATACGAATAGGGGACCTACATAAAGAAAGTTCACAGAGCTCAGATGAAAGTTCACAAAGTGATGAAAGTTCAGAAAAGGGAGTTATTTTTTATCAAACACCAGCTGATTTTGGTTCTTCAGATAATAATTCTGACAAATCAGTAGAGTTTGATCAAACACCAACTGATGACAGTAGTGATGATGAAGAAAAACGACATATTAATGTTGTTAAAACTCATCTCTCTCCTGAAAGTTTTCATTTTTATTTTGCAGATTGC
The DNA here is from genome assembly GCA_030545235.1 of Helianthus tuberosus. Taxonomy (NCBI): domain Eukaryota; kingdom Viridiplantae; phylum Streptophyta; class Magnoliopsida; order Asterales; family Asteraceae; genus Helianthus; species Helianthus tuberosus. Next base: position 7,457 of record JARYGA010035908.1, on the reverse strand, counting down.
TTGAAGAAAAAGTGACGAAAACAGGATGTTTTTGCAATATCTCTTCCTCCTGAGCTCTGATACCACTTGCAGGATCGATTTATGACCCAAACGAGTCGTTCAGAAGAGATTTTATCAGTTTCAGATGCGGAAAATAAGAAACTGACTTCGAAACAGCTTGCTTATCACTTTAAACACTGATTTGATTGATATAATAGCAATTACAATCAATCTTCACACCGACAGCACCTCGGTATGGAATTCACGAACTGTTACAAATGAAATGAACAACATGCCTATTTATACTATTAGACTTTCGCTTGAAACCATACAACACCACTCAAGCGAAACCCCTATTTTACATATTTCAAGCGAAACCCACATGTTAACATATCAAGCGAAACCTCCTGTTGACTTTCAAGCGAAACCTATACAAAACTAACATTCTGTTTTGTCTCTTGTGAGGTTGATATGATGATGTCATAAAATGATGTCACATATATGATGTCATCATCAAGAATGATGACATCACTCTTGATCAGATTCGCAACGCAACTGAGACTCGACATAAGACGAAGACGACAGATGTATGCACTAACACATAAGCTTTCGTCTTCCAAGTTTTGCAGCTTTATCAGCTATCTCCTTGAACTTTTTAGCTCGCTTCTCTCTCTTCAAGAACTTTTCTAATTCCAAGTCTTTGAACTTAGACTTCCAATATCTTCCAGAATTGATATCCTTTCCATAACATAAGTTCACCAACTTCTGATACTGCTGAGCTTGGACTTTATCTGGCTTTTCATACACAATCTTGTTGTAGAAGAGACAATCAATATCCTTCTTTGAGCAATTCACCAACCACATGGGGTCTAACACACTGATACGCCTTGATTCTCCCTTTGATTTATCGTCTAGTGAAGTCACTACTTCCGCTGTGCTCTAGTTATACATCCATCCCTAAAAATCTTCATAGAAATCCTGTTCCATTGCATGAAGCGACATATACTTTAAACTTCTGGGAGGTTTGATTATCAACGTGATGTCTTTCTCCCCCGTAACTGGATCAATCTTTATATCTTGCTTTGGAAACTAGGGCTTCCTGTCAGGAAATCGATTCTTTGCTTGCCACTTAACATAGTTCCACAACTTTTGATCATGTTGTTTCACATCTAAGCCATGGTAGAACTATTTTATATTCTTTGTCTGAACAAGCTCTTCAATATCCCACCAAGGGAGTGTTTGAATGTCTGACAGAAACTTAAAGTACTAAACTCCACATTCACGTCGTATAGCATAAACCATCAAATCTTCAAGATAACCCCATGATAATATATCACCCAGAGATTTGTTTGAATGATGCGTGAAATACTTAACAGGTCTCTTGAACTTCCTTTCTTTGGGCATCACCTTGAACCCGTTCTTTCTTCCCTCTAACAAAGTCTCCTATGGAACGACCTTTGGAACAACTTATGTACTTATCTTTTCCACAACTTTCCACCTAATTTCATCTTCATTTTGTTCTCTGAACATCTCGGCAAGCGTTGGGAAACTATCATCAATGCCAGAATAATGGAAGGGTGTATCTTCTTCAGAGATATCTGAACCCTCTTCAACTTCAACATGATCAAAGTTGTCAGCTTCATTGGCAAACTTGAACTCATATTCTTTTTTCTGGTGATGATGGAATCTCATCTCCTATATCAAACTTTAAATTCCCATCATCCAAACCCAGTTCCTCCAACATCTCTTCGCTGGTCCTTGGTACCTCTAACTCCCCCTCAAATGTATAATTCAAATAAATGACTTTGGGTTGTGTGAGGAATACCTGATCAGAATGCTGCTTTCCAGAAGAAGAAGACTCCTGATGCTGATCCTCCTGCTGTTCATTAATCTCATCATTAAGAAAATCATCCAATGATTGTTGGACTGATGGCTTCATAATCAACAACCCCGTTGACCCTTGATCATCATCATCATCTTTGAAGTCATCCCATGAAGGATCGTAGTTATCAACTGCATCAAGAATGTCTTTCAATTCTTCATCTTCCTCATATTCTTCTTCTTTCCAACAAAGAAGCTTTACATCAGCTGCTCTTACCTTCCCTTTCCTCTGTTCAACTTTCACCATTCGAATAACATCACTTAAGTTGTAAGGACAAGAGAGAGCTTCACCAATAAGAACAAAGCTTGGATCTTGATCAACTTCCTTGTGTTCTACTTCAACATTCACTTCAGCATCAACCATCTCAACATCACCTTCAGGTTGACTCGAGGAACCTCCAGCTTCTTGAGTTTCAAAAATTAACTCTTTCTTTTTCTAAGTTGCTGCCTCACCCAACTCTTTCTCTCTTTGAGCCCTTCTTTCTTCAACCCTTTGAATCTCTAAGTTGTTGTATACAGCTTGGACATTGATACCAAGTTGATGTTCCATCACTGTGTATAGCATGTTAAGCTGCTCGTCTTTCACTTCCTTATCAGCCCTTAGAGCTTCAATCTCCAGCTTTAACACTTTGATTTCATTGGAAGACGCTTCAATGCGATCATCTAACATTTGATGTAGCGTCTGATTAGTTTCATTCATGTTCTCGTATTTCGCATTCACTTCAGAAAGCTCTGTAGTGAGTTGCTCAAAGAGTTTAGCATTATCATCCAGATCTTTAACCAGAGCATCTATCCTTTCTGCATGATCATTCACCACTGACTTGATTTCTTCATTTACTTCCACAGTCTTCTCAAGCTGCTCTTTCAACTCGTCAAGCTTAGCTTCAGCTTTTACTTTTTCTTTCTCTAGAATACTTACTTTCTTTGTTGATCCTTGATCGTTGCATCATGAAACATATCATAGTCTTCATCTGGAAGAATGTCATCAGTGAATTCTCCACGAACATTTGGAAAACCTTCAAATAAACCAGGAGGAGTAGTTTTCTTTGGCTTTGACGTCTATGCATCATCTGGAATATGAATGGTTGGATTCTCTGGTGGTGTAGATATTCTTTCTCTTGTGAATACAGCTTCATCATCATCATCACCTTTCTTTTCAACCTCAGGCCTATCAACCTTTTCAACTTCAACCCTTTGAGTGATTTGAACTTGTTGAACTTTAGAAGCTTCAACATTTTGATCTTTACCACCTTCAGGACCCTCTAAAATTACAACATGCTTTTCACTTTTACCACTTTGGATCTCAGGAACTGATGCAGATCCCTTTCTTGCTCTGACCCTCCTAGAAATAACACCTTGAGGATTTGCCTTTCATTTCAGAACACCTTTCTTTTTCTCTGCTTGTGGTGTAGGAATATATGTCTCATCCTCTTCATCAGAACCCATCTTCTTCTTCTGAGGCTTCTTTTTCAACGTAATCTTTCCAACACCAATCTTTGACTTATCAATCTCAGACTCTGTATCAGTTGACTCAGCATCAGCATCACTTGAATCTGTATGAGCAACGCCTTCAGCATCCTTTTCTTTAACACTTTCTGCTTGTACAAACTTTGTAGAAGATTCAGCAACCTTTTCAACACTTGAACTTTCAGCCTTTGCAGCTATAGCTTCTTCATTCTTCTTTAAGAAGCTTTCCAGTGACTCCTTCATCAGACCAACGCCTTGCTGAATAACATCTGCTGGATCAAGTACTGGTTCATCCACAAGTTTTGGTGGAGATTTCTTTGAAGGCTCTGCAAAATAAGCATTGAACATTCATTAGCATAATATAACATTTTAATAATCTAACTTTTCTTATGACTCCCCGTTTCAACTATACCCTTAACAACAATCTTTCGTGTCACTTTAGGTGCAGTCACCGTTGGATAAGCCTTAGGTGTTCTCTTTTTCTTTCCATCCTTTACAAACCAATATCTCAACTTCTTTTCATGCATTCCACTTAGCCTATCAGTCTCATCCTCTGAGTTGATGTTCTCGTGCCTCCAAGCATCATTCTCATGAGTGACATAGTTACGGTTTTCAATCTTACAAATCATTCTCTTAGCCCTTGGCTCAGGTTCATCTTTCTTCAGACCTTTATATTGATTTAATCTGCTCAAGGTCTCGCTTTTCATGTGATGTAGATTCATCTCATCAGCAGGATCCTTTGGAAGGTCTCTCACTTGATCATCTATCAACATTTGTATGAACCTAGGGTACATTATGTATTTCTCACCCCTGATATTATCCACCATATGATCAAATAACACTTGTGAAATGTTATAAGGCCTATTCAGAACTAGACATGTGACGATATTCATGATGTAATCTGACGGCTTGTCGTAAGCTCCCTTTCGGTGTGATGAAGCGTGCAAAACACAATGAACTAGAAACTTATATGGTCGACTAAACATAGACTTGAGGTATTTGTCTTTTACATGTCCTGAAAAACCCATTCTGAACCATAAACCCTTGCATAATCTTTCAGGAACAATAGTAGGATTATCATCACTATCTCCTAAGTCCAATACTCTTCTCACATCTCCCACATTGAACTTAACTTCAATATCAACATCCTAGTCATTCTAGTCTTTCTTTTGTACAACTGAATATATCATCTTTTCAGTTTCTTCGTACCTTACCGACCTCCAGAACATTCTAACATATGACTCATACACTTTCGTCCTATCAGTCAACGCCTTGGCAATCCTACTCTTTCTTAAAAATTTTGCCATATCTTTAAATGGCTCCATATTTGCATAATTTTCTTCCAAAATACAGTAAATGTTGTGAGCCTGATGCCAATCTGATGCTCTTTCCTGGAGGAATAATCAACGTTAGATTCTGCACAAAGTTCAAGACACAAAGTGAAAAGTGACAGAAATTTTGAAAACTAAAAAATTTTCTAACTCTGGAGTCACTACTCTATATAGTACTGATGGATCGGATGAGACATCACTTTACAAGATCAGAACAAAAACAAGTCATGTGTATTTAGATCGGATGGCCATCCAATCGGATTGTTATCTGATCGGATTGTCATTCGATCCAAGTGAATAACAATTCAGTACTTGTGACAAGTCAACCAATGGAATGAGTGATTTCTATCGGATGGCTATCCATTCGGATTGTCATCCGATCGTATTGCTATTCGATCAATGACAGGTAAGCACAATGATGAACAAGCTTAACATAAAGTATTTTGGATCAGATGGCCTTCCGATCGGATTGTCATCCGATCGGATTGTCATTCGATCAAAATAACAAACACAGATAAGCTCATGAAACAGTCAATCAATTGAGTGTGTGTTTTGGATCAGATGGCACTTCGATCGGATTGAAATCCGATCGAACTGCCATTCGATCAACTGTCATGAGTCAGACAATCATATGAATGTGTGTTTTGGATCGGATGGCTATCCGATCAGATTGCCATCCTATCGAGTTGCCATTCTATCCAAAACAACTTGTTAAAGCACAAAACAATTCAATACTTAGAAAATTTTCAAACATGAACATGTGCATTGGATCGGATGGCATCTGATCGGATTGCCATCCGATCGAATTGCACTTCGATCCAAGAAACCTGATGAACAGTTTGAATGTCATATGAACACCAAAAAAAAATCTAACAATTTCACAAAATTGAACACATTTTCACGTAGAGAATTCTTCGATTAACAAAACCCTATGTTCAGATTTCTCTAAAACGGCCTAGTTTGGGTTTAATTTAACAAAATGTGCACCGACAGCCGATACCTTTCAATCCTCAAATTATCAAATCTAACATGTTTTTGATCAAATTGAATAGGTAAACCTATAGATCTAAGGCCGATCTACAAAAGCCTATGTTTGGTTTGAATCAAAACAACCTAAACAAGCCTAGATCTAGGTTTTTCTACACGACAGTCGCCGACACCCTTAAAACTATCAAAAACTTCAAAATTTAACAATTAAAGTTAGAGATCTTACCTTTTTCCAGAGTGAAGATTGAGTAAGCCAATAATCCTGTGAATCTTGGAAAGCAAGAGTGAGAATCAAGAACAGGAAAAGTTGAGAGTGCTTGAGAGTGGATCGAAAGGTCGTTCGATCGAAAAGGTTTGACTAAAGACCTTCACCTCTATTTATAGACTTGACCACCAATCGTATGGACATTTGATCGGATTTCCATCCGATCGGATTGTGATCCGATCCAAACACCCTTTGACTTTTTGAACATTTTGACTTTTTAATGTTTTATCAGGTTTTGTGTGACACATGTGTCTCTACGACCATCATACAAATGCAAATCCAATGAAATCTTGTTTTTCATTCTTGGGATTTGTACAAATACATGCGACCTTTGCACATATCAATTCTCGTTCAATTTCGAGGTCTAAATCGCTTTCTGGAAAGTTATATGCGAACTGATGCGTAAACATACTTAGTTTAGCACGAAAAACACTCCAGAATAGTGACATAGGCTGAACATACCTTAAATAACCTTTACATAACCTAGAAATAAGTTTGGGAGGGTTTGGTGTATCGAAAACATGTTTATTCGATCGCAGGGACTATTTGTGTCAAACTGCGAAACTATGCTGATTTGTACAATAAAGAACATTTCGGAACATGATCATAATTTAAAAATACCCTAAATATCCTTTACATAGCTTAGAAATAGGCTTTGAGGGGTTCGGTATACGAAAATAAACTTATATGATCAACAAGGACTAAAAGCGTCAAAAAGTGCATAAGTTTGCATTTTCGCGCATATCTTACGTTCTGAACATATCCGGACATCCGAAAATTTTTGTAATCATTAAAATATTTTATTTTAGTGATTGGAATGCAAAAATACCATTCATCGTGTATTTTGTATCGATTTCGCGTCCATTCGAGTTTTCGTCGTAATTAACCGAATAACGCGACCGTACGACCAAACGAATCGACATCTGAGATAATTTCAAGCATGTTTCAAGTCCACTATGCTTTAACATCCTTGTAGAGCCTTGAAAATGGGTTAACGGGGTTTAAACGTGTTGAAAATGGCTTAAACATGCTGTAGGGACCAATTCTGTCAATTTTCGAAAGTTCTGGCTCAGATAAGGGGGTGGCGTCGTGCCAAAGCAAAAGGGTGGTGCCATGGCGCGACGCGATTGGTGTGTTTTGACAGAAATTTCAGTTTCAGCAACCAGTTTGAACATGAGGGTCTTTTATGCAACTTTCTCAATACTATGAACTAGTTTTGGAGCTTCGATTGTATACAAAACCATGTTCCACAAGTGTATGGCTAGGATTGAACCTTGATTCTTGCAAAAACACTTGTCATGATCTTGTTAATCCAAGCTTACTATAAATAGAAGTGGGTTCTTCACTTCATTCCTCACAATTTGATCTCATTTCTTCTCTAAGTTGAAGCTCTCACTTGTGAAGCTTCATACCTGAGAATTTTGAGTTCAAATCTTCATTGCTTGGACCCTTTGTCGGCTTCCTTCTTGCTTTTATTGCTTTTCAAGCATGAAAGTCAAACAGTTTTTGACTTTCTGCTTTGACCATAAATTTGGTCAACACAAAGT